>JAQFYZ010002041.1:0-19117 GCA_034695085.1 Cylindroiulus punctatus
GCGAGTCCCGAGGCTCCTGTTCGGTGTGCGAGTCCCGAGGCTCCTGTTCGGTGTGCGAGTCCCGAGGCTCCTGTTCGAGGTTAGCACCCAGAGGCTCTTCTTCGAGGTTCGCATCCCGAGCACCTTCTTCAGTGTTAGCGCCCTGAGGATCTTCTTCAGTGTTTGCGTCTACAGTTTCCAGTTGGGGGTTCCTTTTGCCAGCCTCCGTTGTATTCTTCTCAAGTTTTACCACTACCTTTGCAATTTCGGGAAGTGCCTTGAGAGTATCCACTTCCAAATTCTCATCTTCTTCTGAACCAAACGCTGATACAGAATAATCCAACAAAAAGAAACTTTCGCAAATGTCGTCTTCCACTGGCTCCTCTTCAGCAGTTTTTGGGTCGCCAATAGCGTCTATGGGGATGTTGCAAAGAGACTCGTATTCCTTCTGAAGATCCCAATTCAACGAATCGGAGTCCTCCTTCTGGGCGCCAATGGCGGCATCTGGATTATCTCCTTGTATGGATTTTCCCCTGCCAGATGCTGTATTTTCACTTGTGGATTTGCCTTTGGTGCCTTTAGAGTGGGCGAGTTTTTCATTTTCTCTGGATCTGCCTGCTTCGTTCCTTCTTCGGGAGCTGTGTTTCTTCGATTTCGACGTCTTCCTCAGCTTATCTTCAGCTCTTGCATCCTCTCTCCGTGCTGAAGCAGATGGAAAACGATTATGCCTATCACTACTTTTATCATCCCTTCCAGGACTCCGGTCCCTATGTGAACGTTTCACAGAACCACACTCCTTTGTTAAACTGCTATTAGAATTCGAAGAAGCTTTGTGTTTGCTGACAGCTTTCGTAGATACACGGCCCCTTGATCTTTGCTTCTCGGTCCCACTCTTCTTTCGAGAAACACCTTTGGCAATCACATCAGTATTCGATGATTTTGATTTGTTCTTTTCGCTCTTTGACTTTTCCTTGGTAAAATTTACACTTTCATCACCTGTTATGCCTTCCGGCCTCTTTGAGACCTTCTCTGATCCAGCACATATCTGGTCAACGCCCAATGCTGCAGGTTTGGGAATTATTGCATGGGAAGTAGACTTACAGTCAGAGTCCGAAGAAGAAGTAGGAACTAAAGCCCTACTTTTGAAACTAGACTCACGTCTTCCGGAACGTTGAGAATGCTTCCTTTTAAGCACCAGACAGGTCCCCTCATCAGACTGGCTATCATCGAGATGACCAGCGTCTGTCGGGAGAGAAACGTTTGAGTGGCCAGCTTCCTGTGGACTTTTCGACAGCCACAAATTAAGGGGAGCAAGTTTTAGTTTTTTGTGCCTTTTATGCTTTAATTTCTTGCCTGCATTTGTAGCAAGAAAACCACTCTCTGAGTCATCCGAGGTATCGGGAACAAACTTTGCTCGTCGCTTTCTCCTGTTTGCCACTGTTCTATTTGAAATAGCTTCACTACTTTGGTTTCCAGAAGACTCGACGACGCCATGGCAGAAAACGTTTGGGTAAAGACCATTGCCAACAAATGGCAGTTTAATCCTCTCGAGACATATGCAAACCGTAGCATAGATGCCGATGCGCTTTAAATCGTCCTTAGAGCACGGCAATCGGATAAAAGTCGGGATACGTTGATTCAACAAAGGTGAGGCGGAAACCTCTGGCTCCACAGTGATCTTGACAAGGCTGTCATGTTGTTGGTGCATCATTGAGGCTGTTTTGCAAGGTTGAGAATCGGCAGAAACTGAGTGGTCCGAATAAGAAACAACAGAGGTGACACCAAGAGGGGATGAAATTTCCGCAGCAGAGATAGGCGAGTTAGTTTTTTCTGTTGAAGGTTTTCTTGGAGGAACTGTTTCAGGTGCACTAATTCGTTGAAATTTCTTAGGAGAAAATAAAGTTTCCTCCTCAGAGTCAGAACCCTTGTATCTCTGATTCCAAGACAGGCTGCTGACACTAGCAATAATTTCGTCTACAGTATCAGGAGCGGTAAACACGGTTGACGGTTTCTGGCTTCGGCATTGTCCGTGTCGTTTCCGTTTCATTTTTGAAACATGGAGTGGCATGTCCGAATCTGAAGTATCCAGGCGTGGCTGCAGAATTGGGTCAACAATGTCCATACTATCTGAAGCCTCCTCGTGAATTATGGTATTTTCAGGAACTGTACAAATTTGATCTGTGAACTCATCAGAGTTATTCAATCGTACCGTTTTCTGGCTTTGATTTTGTCTGTGTCGTTTCCGTTTGATTTTAGTTCGAGGTATTTTTGCAAGAACGCGGAATTGTGTGTCCGAATCTGAAATATTTTGGCATGGTTCCAGGATATGATCAAAAATTTCCATACTATCTGAAGCTGCCTCGTGAATTATGGCATTTTCGGAAACTGTACAAATTTGCTTCATGGTATCCAATTCCGCAAAATTATTCAGCTGAATTGGTTTACCTCCACTGCTTACCGCTGGCAGAAAGCCTTCCAAAACGTCACAACTATCAGCTGATGAACTCGATATCAGACTTGGGGTATCGAGTACATTTTTACATTCCTCCTCCAGATTTACTTTTCGATCTTGTGGCCGACACCAAGATTCGACGAACTTTTGTGTCATCCGAAACAAACAAACGAAGACAACCATTCTCAACTTTGGATCATTCACTGCATCTGCACATATCCAATATTTCTTAAATTTAGATTCTGGATCTGAGAGGTCCAGGTGATGGTGGTCATCGGCGACTTTGATTTGTTTGTCTTTATGGCTGAGCTTGCGTGGGACCATTTCGCTCTCCTTTAACCTATTAAAACGTTCCTGGCGCTTTTTTTTCGTTGATGGGCTTGAGGATAAGGTCTTTGTGATCTTGTCATTCTCTTGGCTGCTGGAATCAGAGCCAACTGATTCTGAAGAATACATGTCTCCACTGATGATGCTCTTTATCTTCTTCTTCTTAACAACAGGGCTGAAACAAGAAAATGATTTGCAATTACTGTCTAATCAACTGAAATGTAATTTTTATCTTATTAAATTATTGTAAATTTGTTACTGATATGTCAGTTAGTGATTTATCATCAGCTATAGTTCACATTGTAGGTTGCAATAAATCAAAAGTATAATAAATAATTGCTATCGAGACTTGCAAACTATCACAAATTTTGTTTGCAAATGCCTGAAATGTGCAAGTATCAAACCATTTTAGGCCAACCAATATTTTTTCCACATTGTATCAGGGCCTGCACAACCTTACATATTGCACGACTTATATTTTTCAGCAAAGTCGTTGTCAACAGCTTTCATTATTTTGTAAGTTCTTACAGGTGGATGAAATAAAGGAACATGTTGCATTTGCCTACACTCAAGCTGGTTGCTTATCTAAGATATATGTACGTTTTCGTTTTCCATTCGTGTTTTTTTTTCCAATCAGATGGCAACTAATAATAGTACAGTATGTGTAATTTTCTACAATAAACAAATGAAATCACAATTTTTTTTTACAAAAGCTACATTTGCCTAATAAAATGGTACCAGCCTGCTGCACAAAGCCTATTAGACAGTTACACAGTAGGCCTACATAATAAATTTCAAACTGACAAACTAGGCCTAATACTAGCATAGGCCTAATAAAAAAACTGCTATGTATGTAAAAGTTTATAAAACATATTTTACCAAGAGTCACTCTGCAAACTTAATCCTGCAATAGAGCTTTGCCCAGGGCCAGCTCCACAGCAATCCTCTTCATCTTTTTTAATGCAGTCGATCAAATTGTCTGCTTTTGCACTGTAACTGAGTCCATCAGGGAGGTCCTGAAGGATTTTCGCAGTTTTTCGCAACATTCTATCCCTCTTCTTAACGCGTTTTTTTCGATGATGATCAGCTTTATCGGGCAATTTCAACTGCACATTTTCTTCACATTTAACATCACACGTTTTTCTAGAATTGTCAGCAGTTTCCACTGTCTCGTTTTTCAAAGGTTTTGCAACATTCAAGACAGATGGCTTGCTTTTGCTAAGCAGAAGGGCCTTCAAACTGTCTGGATTACGTGAACGATTCTTTACCGCATCCCAATAGTATTCCTGAGGCTGCAGGAAATCTATGCCAATGTCCTCAATATGTCGCACTGGTTTGCTGACTTTTGCTGTCGGCGTTTTATGCTTTGCACCGTCCATTTCCAACACTTAAGTGTTCGAATTCAACTTTGCTTAATCTTCTGATTCCTTGACAGCTACATTTGCAGTATTTCTTTCAACTGCAATTTTGTCTTCCAAAACTAAGGCTGAAAAAAAAATTCGAAAATCAACAAACTGATAGGATAGTGTGAACCTCGAGTCGGACCCAAGATGGATCTTATCCTAATAGCTAGGATGTAGACTTCCACACAATACCTCATACATATGAGAACAATTCTATTTTTAAAATAATCATCCCAGTGACCACTTTGAACAATTGTGTCGCCACACTAGCATACAGTTTATATTTTATCTATGGATTGCAGTGTCGTGTAACAGAAGCAATTATATGGCCGGCCAAGTTTGTAAGCAAAGAAATGGCAATACATGTATCTCAAAATCAGGATCAAACATGAATGTCCTTGAAAAATACAATGGTTACAGGGTGGAGTGTAAAACGGAAATCAGAGAAAAGTTCTGAACATACAAAACCTTCCAAAATTGCTTCAATGACTACAGCAGATTTGTAGACTAATAGTAAAAGCACTGAATTGAATTGGCACAATTTTTCAAAACTGATAAAACTTGTTGATAAAACCACTTGCAAAACTTTTCATTACGAATAGCGGATTGGGTTGACCTGATAAGAAAAGGTCACAATGTCGGCCTACAGTATGTACATGTACATGTAGGTCCCAATACGTTTTATGACAGTTTCTCCGACATACATGTGCAGTGTAGGCCTACTTCCTATTCAACACCCAACAGTGCACTAGCGCTCAACAATTGGTGGAGTGAGAATTGTTCAGAAAACGGGTTTCTAAAATATATTTCACTACCAATAACATGACAGTCTCACGCATAGAATAGTACCTTGGGTTTCTTGATACTGTTCATAGGCAGAAAATCTACAGTGTAGCTCTGCCATTGCAGGCTGGATCATGGTTGGATGTTGCCATTGAATGATAGGACTTGTTCTGGGGCACCGTATGCGTTTGAGAACACGACGAACTTCCGGATCTGTGATGTGAATTGTAGGGATTGTTCATAAAAATAAAAATAATCAGTCTAGGGTTCATTCAGCACGGATTCTTACCAACTGGTTACTTTTCAGTAGATTTGTTGAATTTTGTTCGCGGTTTTCTGAGCGTCTGCAACGGCGGTGCGAGTAGAATTCTGGTGGCGCTGCAATCGAAGCTTGCAATGACGATGATAGTTGGTGTCGTAATTGCCGATACTAAAACACGACACTTCATAGAAAAAATGCGTAACAATCTTTAAAAAAATAATGGCGCCATTTTTGAAAAGTTACATGTGGCCCTAATCGTGGACTGCTGCGAAACACAATTTCCTTCGCATATCCATTTGTTTCATTTTCTCATTCTTTATTATTCGGTCCCTTTTACAAAGTTTCGAAAAGAAATTTCACGATTTATTTCATTTCTCATTTTATCATTCAAAAACACCAAGTTGACCTTTCCAATCTACAATCAGCACGTCACGAATTAATAAACTACGATTGAATTCTCATCACAGAGAATTAAGTCATTTAGTAGACCCCGTCTTGCGCATTGTCGCAATTCTTGTTATAAAACACTATAGAATGGAAGATAAGTGTCAGCACTGACACTTCTCAGTAGTTAAAAAAGATGAACGCCCAGCCAGAACTTTCTTTTGTAAATTCTGAAAGTGCAAATGTAAAAATCAAATATTACCATGAAATTATTTGAATTTAGCATTGTGACAGAAAGATATAAAGATTGTGAATCAGATGAATTTGATTCATAGATCGTACCTTTTGAAATATCTTGGCCATCAGCCTATTAGTTTTGTAAGCATCCCTTCTATGCTTCAGTTCATTTTTGGCAGTTACTTCAGGAAGAATGTTATAAACCCTATTAAGCAAAATTGTTAGAACAAATTTAGTTGCTGCATTACAAACACTTCCATAATTTAACCAGAGACTCACTTTTCAGTTTGTTCCTGCATATCGTTGTGGGAGAAACGTCGATATTTGGGGTTATGATGCTGAGCTGAAGAAAAACAAAACCATTATTATCTGACAAAAAAATTCTACTCTGGTTGTTCATAATATTAACAAAACCCACAGCTAACGGAAACTGGTACAGTGTACTTTCTAAAGCCACCCCGGATTTCTTCTAGGCCGACTTTGTTATTTGTCGTCGGATTCTTGTCAGACATCGACTTCTGTAAAGCGTCCTGTAAGTGATAAGGTTATTAAGTCATCATAATCATAACATTGTCAACAGCGAAGCAATAAAAGAATGTCAAGACAGTCGTTATAGAAAGACTCTCACATGATCATAAACATTACCATATCATGCTTGACACAAAAAAACATTGCCACCTAGGCGTTTTCATAAATAATTTTGAAACGGAGATTTTTTTTTGCCAAGCCATGTAGATAACCGAAGAAATTGCAGAACAGAATTTTCCAAGGTTTCTCTCATTATTAAGATTCTGGCCATACTCACTTGCAAACGTAGCTGTGAGTTGCCTCTTTCATACAATGGAGCCTTGTAACGAAATCCACCCCTGTGCATCCTTTCTGCACGTGACATCTTGTATGGACTTTCATTCAAAGGCAAGAACCATGCAACTGGTCTAGCTTGTTCATTCGAAAAAATAGTAAACAATTCTGTTGAATTAGCTCGCGTGCCATCGTCATATCCAGTAGACTTCCTTCTCACTGTCTGTGGGAGGCTAAATGCTGGTTTGTCCACAGAATATGCATCCAATTGCTCTTTCTCAAAGATGTAGGGTTCAAGTCGTGTCAATGAGGTCTGAATCCCAATTGATCGTGAATGCTTCACATGGTTGTTGGCAGCAGCTGGCGTGCCAGATGTCAGCGTGGAAGGCACGCAGACAAAGATGCCCGCACATCTTGCAGACGGCCCACTGTCCTTAGTCAGAAAACTTTCCCGATTGATTCTGCCTTCATCTAATGCACACTGCACTTCAACATCTCGCAATCTGTACTTTGACGAATCTGCATTTGCCTGCTTTACTTGCTTAGTGTGCAGCATACCTTCGACATGCTTCAACCAACGCATGTCCTTTTGAAGTCTATGCATGTTACGTCGCCACTGTTGTCTGACTGACCCCTTAACTAGTTTCAGGCTTTCCTGCTGTGCTGCTACCTTGTGCCGCAGGTCATTAAACATCCACCAACTGCTTGGCATGCTATTACTATCCATGACATCTTGGTTCCCTCTATGTACGTAACTCCAACGAGGGTAACTAAATTCTTCGCCCAATCTTTCAGATGAGTCTGCTGATGACCTGGTAGAGAGAGACTCGACATCCCCAAGTTGTTGCATTTTCATCCAGAGTGAAGTAGATTCCCTTTCAGATGAGCTTGATATTGAATGTTCCGTTGCTGACACAGAAACCTCTGCATCTTTACTATCTGAAAGTAAGGAGTCCATCAGAATTGTGTGAAAGAAATATTATTTCT
The DNA here is from genome assembly GCA_034695085.1 of Cylindroiulus punctatus. NCBI lineage: Eukaryota > Metazoa > Arthropoda > Diplopoda > Julida > Julidae > Cylindroiulus > Cylindroiulus punctatus. The sequence goes on from JAQFYZ010002041.1 coordinate 7,616, forward strand.
GCGGATAAGCAATATTTGTCATCATTTATTATGGTAAGAGTGGTCACGTTCATATATCCGACCTCTACAACAATTTCTGCAAATTGGACATTCGTACGCAATAAACAAAATATCTCCCAAAGTGCCCAAAAAAGTTTACGAAATTTAAATAGAAAATTTTTCCTCAACTTACCTATAGGCATAATACTGCACTGCTGACCATGAAAGGCTATTCCAAAATCTTGGAGACCATCAAGATCGCTATCTGAAGTGCTTCAATAGTACAAAATCCATGATTACGTTTATATATAAAATTTAAATAAAATGTTTGCTTTAAATAATTCGTTTGTTAAGCTCGCAGTGAGAAGCAATACGATAATGTTACTTATGTCAACCATGAGCTGGAGTAGCCAGCATACTTCATAGAGAAAGGCACTCTGATGAACGTGAGCCAACTGCTACTGTTCTGTTCGATTTTGCAGATTATCCACAACCCATTGCTGGTTGTGGCACATACGTCAACTTAGCATTTGATGTAAGTGACATCACAGTATGGCATCTTACTGCGATTCAACAGATGTGTTCCAACACATGTCTAAAGACAGTTTAACAAAGTAATATCCAATAATTATCATAATTTTTAATCTTTCTGCACATCTGATCTAAGATATCAGCTATTTGGTGATTCGTTACATACTTGCATGGCTTCCTTTCAGTAACAGGTAAAGAATGAAATGAGTTTCCGCTCATTGGCATTTGTTGGGAAGACGAACTGTCTTGCAGCTCAATGTTACTCCTTTTATCATGCTGATCATCTAATAGATCTAATTTATTTTTATCTTTATCTGTTTTCAGTAGTACATCCAAATCTTCTAGGATTTTTCGAAGCAAATGCTGCTTTCTTGCATCCCCTGAATTTAATAAGAGCTTGTGCACAAAATTGTCCACGAACCGCACGACCTCGGAATTGCAAGTCACTGCTTTATCACAACTCAACTTTGCATCAGTTTCTGGTTTGCTGGTGTTGTCATTACTGTCCCGATGTTGTTGGGCATTTTTACTATTCGATCCATTACCTGACGTTTTCGGCGTCACCGCACCACAGGCACTGCAAGACTGCAATGAGTAATTTTTCTTAGCATCATGAAAGCAATTGTTGCTCAACGGTGCTATCACGGTGTTGCTGCTGTTCAAAGACACTGCACTGCAAGATGATGAGGCAGACCCCATAGTGTTTGCTGGTTGTTTCGCAGGCGACACATCAATGGCAGAATAGCTGTGAATTCGCTTGAACGTCTTCTTGCCATCTGGGTCAGAGAGATCATTCATTGAGCTTGAGCGTCTCTCGGCGATTCTTAGTGCCATTATTCGAGTGTTGATATCAGACAGCCTGTCAAATCTTTCATATTCGGTGCACTTGGATGTGCTTTTTGGTGGCAACATGGACTCCTCTTCAATCTCCTTTAACACTAGATGTCTCCGGTATGCCTGGATTTGGTCTTCCTTCTCGTCCAATGCCTCTAATTTAGACAAGTCAGCCTCCAATCCCTCACCTTCACTGTAGCCGATTTGCCCAGTCTTTATTTGGACAAATTCATTTGAATCACTTTTTGTCAGCACACACACGTCTTTGGGTTCACCTTGCTGCAATGCTGAACAACAGCTTCCAATGGCCATTCTTTCCAAAGTGCTCAAACCAAACACTGACTTCCCTCCATACCCGATATCAGCACCAGAATCCCATTCCAATCGCTGAGTGGAAGCAACGCTCGAAACCGATTGCACTGATGGAGAAGGAGCCCTTGGATCTGCAGAATCAGATTTGATATCAGCAAATTCAGATGGGGAAATTGACGGTGCTTCACTCGCCTCATTGAACAATGAAATATCGAGCGTTTCAACTGAAGGGAAGCTGAACTGTGAAATATTGCCCTGCTGCAAGCTTTGCAAGAATGATGCAGCGTCATCCAGCGAATCTCTGCCTGGTGTAGATGTGAACAAGCAATCACTGCATCGGTCATCTTCTTCCCCTGACATTTTATATTAAATGCAAATGCTTTTCCTGGAAGTGTGGATAGAAGCACAGTTGAAACATAACCAACAATGACGAAGTTTTGCAGTAGCAGTTTGCCGGAGCACTGATGGGCAGAAGTGATTTGGGTTCCAAATCTCCATTGATGATTTCCATGTTTTCATCCTTTTGAGCACACTGTAATTTGAAACAATGCCGCACATGCAATTACAATTACATGCAATGTAAATCTACGGTCATGGACACAAAAAAGTGATCAACAAATACATTTCTATCTATGACATTACCATTATCGTTGAAAATTTTTGCTTTTCTACAAACGGTCATACTGTAATTCCTTGATCAGTAGTTTTGTTGGAGAGTGGCGACTTGTGGAGTGCGGAACTCATGCCATAGGGCGACACTCCAATGAAATAATTTACACCAAAGACCTGGTGGCGCTGCTATCGGTGATGGAAGCCAACGCAAGGAGGGGGTGGCGACTTGTTTTGACGCCGCCATTTTGACGAAAGTTTTCTTTTAATTCCACAGTTATGGCACCAGACCTGTCGATTGTCGAACAATTAGAATCAACTGTTTATAATATAGCCAGCGTCACGAGGTCGGCATGAATGACTAAAATGACATGGCCAGATTAATTGCAAACATTCTTTTGAATTCAATTGGTCCATTGGATTTACAGAGTATATTCTTTCCGTTGAACCGACTATAATACTTTACAAATTTAATATAACGTAGTGACTTACATACATGTATGTACATGTACATGTAAATTTAACGTGAAATGCGGGGACTTACCTCTCCCCATGACAGCATCTGATTATCATCATTTTCAGCCTCTCCCCATGCTATGACATACATGTACATGTATTGGTATTCAAATATGACAAAAAGTATGACTACACGTAGAAGAAAAAATGATGGTTTTTACCCATGCGTATGCCACATACCTTTTCATGAAATAAAATCAATTATTCGTCATTAGTTTGACCCCTATTTTTTCACCATTCCTCATCTTTAGCCAACATCCCCCATTCCCCATGCATGTACATCTTGAATATCATTAAATATCATATATGGCCTGTACTTTTGGAGCTAAATTTAGGTGTTCTACAGTTTTGATTTGTGACGGCATCGTACATCATGAGACCCCTATCATGGCCCTATGCTCGTGCATGGGCCCCAAGGTGGCCAATAGCCATGCTGCGATGCACGTATTAGTCTAGACGCCATACCGTTTATACTACCAAGTATTGCAAGTAACTACGTGCACATGAAATAATTCATGATAATCTACTGCATCCTAGCAATGAAAAATGTTAAAGATAGAAAAAGCTAACATCAGACCTTGAAAGTGCTTCAAGGTCTCCAGAAATTAACACAGTCCCTGTTGGTTGATTATTGCGCAAATGGCCTTCTCTAGAAAAAAAAAAAGTTAAAAAACTGTATCTAGTGAATCCCAATGTAAATGTCTTGATTTTTCTTCCTAAAACAACTTGGTTAAGAATACATTGTATACACCAGTATGTCAGATACGACATTCATAAAACACATTGTATCTTTTAGGATGCTGAATATGTTAAGTATTGTTCATATCAACAATAAAAAGCGTCTACTTTAAAACACTAAGCATAAACAGGGGTTATCCACTGTCTGTTTTTACTATTCTGACTATCGGGACAAGTATCTACTTCTGTATAATTTGGTTCTTATCAGAGCTTTTCCCATTATGCACAGTAGTGTCCAAAATAAATCTGATCAACGATAAGCTTCAGGGCAGTTGATGCAAGATCCCATCCAGAATACAGAGTAAAAAGGATTTCACTAGCACTACCTGGGGCTATGACTGATCTTGAGCTCCACCCCGAAATCTAGCAATGTAGATTGGACCAGACACAAAAACTTGCTTAGCTTCCATATCACGATCAGGTAGAAATGCAACCTTGCCTAAACTCCCCATACCTACTCCAATAAATAGTGCTCGAATGGGACCCGAAGAATGATCGTCATTTCGAATCGCTATAAACAAGGTGTAAAAAACCGAATTGTTGACGTAAACTGAAACATGTCATGGCCAAAGGCGAGCCACTTCTCTTGACGTTCTAAAGTTATAATTCATAACCGCATCGGAAATATTGCTGGCTGGAGTGAGGAACTAACTCTGATAGCCATGGAACGTGATGAAATAATATGGATACTAGGCATATGTGCGTTGGCCCTGGGAGGAGCTGGCTTCCTTCTGATGATACTGATCAAAGTATACAACAAGGTGACCTGCGGAATGTGCCACAGCTTTAGAAGTATGAGGGGCAAGACTGTTATAATTACTGGTGCAAACAGAGGTAGGAATCATCTTGGACTTGAAACATGTAAACGCTATTTTTTCTGAACCATGGGAAGCCTTATATGAGGGGCTTAAAAGTCATAGTGGTTAAGTCAGTTTTTGCATTTTTGCATTTGACAATCTACAAATGTCAAATTGCTGTAAGAAAATGTGCAGAATGTAAAAGCTTATTAGACGATTAAAACGTGTCACAATACAAGGTAAATGCGACTTACACCACAGTCCCACTGTGATTTTGACCCCTCCTATACCTTACATGTTACCAATTTTTTTTGCAATTCTCATTCAGTTGCTCCAATATGCAATCGAAACTCGAGGAGTGCTTATTTGCAATAAAAACTTCTCGATATTTCAAAAAGCTATTCTTGAAATAATTTGAAAAAAATGCAATTCAGAAGAAAAGTTGAATTGTTGTAAGAGTCAACGCAAAACTTTTAAAGCATCAATGCAGTCGAATAATATCCAGGAAATCATATTTCAGACAAATGTGTTTTACCACGTATGGAACGAAAAATTTGCTAGAGAATACAAATTTTAAAATTTCAGACGTTTAAATCCTTAATAATTCTAAATCATTTGCTGCGTCCAATTAAAAAATAACGAACTGTATTTCCTTATTTGCAAAATATGTACTCGCCAGAAATTTTTTTGTTCCACTGTACAAGGGGAGGTTTAAATACTTCTATCATCTCATCACATTTTCGTGCTGCTCAGACCTACCCCCAATGTCATCATCATTCGTTATTTTTTTCAGAACTGTTTAACCCCTAGAGTACTGTCATAATCATTGATCAAAAAATGTCGAATTTAGAATTGACCCCAGATAACCCGCTATACCCAATGTTTCAATGATGACATCATCATTTCAACCCAATCCTCCTTCCTTCCTCACTCTGATCTTGTGTCATCATTTGGCTAACTAAGATAAAGAATACTCCGGCATGCTACCGGTATGTGGGTAATGGAAGCCATCTAATCCAATTTTCTTACACTTTTTCAAAGACTATTATGAAAAAAATTACCATAGACGAATTTTGAATGAATTCGTCACAAATTGTGACTAGGTTTTGACTGAACATTTCAAGGGAAAGTTTGCTCCGAGTGCATAATGCCCTGTGGGAGTTTAGTGAGGAACTTTTTAGGGAGTTTGGGAGCTGGGCCAATCCGGCTATATAATCAAACTGGTTCAGTTGTGAAAAAACGACTTCTTATACACTTGTATGACGAAAACAGTAATGCAAATAAAACACTTCGCTTAAATAGCAAAAAAGCTCCCATATTATGAACTAAATACTCCGAATAGGTCTACCGGTAGAACAGATAACAAATGAGGGTATTTATAACTACTATACTCCAATTTCTTCACGTAAATACCGATATTCTAGAGTCTACAGCAGATTGGAATGGTCATTATGAATTTTATAACTGCTATTAAGTATTTTTTCAAATCAAGTTTCTTTATAATACTATCTATTTGAGTAAACTGTTTCCCCCATTTTGAAAATTATAGGAAAGCATACTCAAGCCAGTTTCGAGGGAATTTTTTCTTCTATTTCCAAAATGAAATATTTTTCATATTGGTTCGCATGAAAACTACATGAAGTTCTGTATGATCATAAATTCCTACCATCATTGCAAACATTTTTTTAAATACTGTTAGAGTTGATATTAAAAACCTTAAAAATTCCACCTTTTTCCAAAATGAGTTCCTTGAAACTGTTTCACTTAATTCTTGCAATTAAGGTAGAACTTTATGATCACCCTGTACACTGTAGTTCGGAAAAACATTCCCATGACCATTTTTCTGTTTGATAAAAACTCGATTTTCTGTCCTGCTTCATTTCATAATCTTCATGTTGATTTCATTTTGCTATTCTGGTCACGTAGTGATTTTAGCCTTTTAAAATTTTTTTTGACTAGATTTTCATCTAAATTTGCAATCAAATTCTCCAAAAAATGTTAGTAAAAGTTTCATCAACGTTTATGCATCCTGACCTTGCTGTCCTAAGAAAGGGGTAGATTCAAATGGATTTTCCTTAGCTTGAGGGAGTTCGCGTATTCGACTTTCATTTTTTTTCACCAACAAACTTTGTTGTAATTGCAAGAAACTTAGAATTTTCTATTTTTGCCAATGTCAAACTATTCACGTTGACAAATGTCCCCCTTTGTATCCAGCGTTTTTCTACACGAGATCATATTTAAGATTGGTAGATTATTCCATCCGAAATACAGGTGAATAAAAATAAAAACACGTATCAATTGAAACTAAAGTACACATTTTTTTAAAAACGTGATTGGAGTTCTAGAGATTAAACAGAATGACTAACACATCAGTGATGTTTAATTCCACTACAATTAACTGGCCTGTTTTTTAAAATTAATATTGCTATGTATGATTTTTTTCAGGTATTGGGAAAGAAATTGCCCTCGATTTGGCCCTTCGTGAAGCTAAGGTTATTATGGCCTGCAGGAATATGACGAATGGCAGAGAGGCTGCTGAAGAAATAATTCGTCGAACAGGAAATCAAAAAATCGTCGTGAAATTTTTGGACATTTCCTCTATGAATTCTATTCGCACATTTGCATCCGAAATTTTGAAATCGGAAAGCAGGCTCGATGCTCTGGTTCATAACGCTGGAGTTGGAGGTATATTTACAATGGATTTCATAATTGATTAATTATAATGTATTGAATTGAAACCAATTAATAGTGATATTTAAACTGTTGATGACCTTGAACAGTGGTTCGCCCAACTAATCGACAGCAGTACTTTTCCATCACCTGCCTTTGTTTTTTTAGCATTTTCATTTTCAATTCGAATTTATGATTTTATAAACAAAGTCATTATTACAACTTTTACTTACATCAGATTATGCAAAAGTAGGCTTCTCCCAACGGCTCATATGCTAGCAGTGGTTGCCTGGTGGTGGGGCAGCTAAATAAAAAAAATTACTATTTAGACTAGTTTATACATGCACGCTAGGTTAAAGAAAAAATCCAGGAATGTAAAGAAAATAAGTTAGTACATCTAGAACAGTGTTTATTTTTAATTCTATATCAAACAAGTTGGGATTGAATACACACTGTGCCTATTCTGTGCAGGGCATAATCCTAAGTATGTCCAAAACGTTTACGATTTGGAAGCGATGAACCCATTTCAAAGATAGATTTGAAGTGCATATGATACATGCTTAACCAAATTTATATATTATAAGACAGAATTCTTGTCAGAATATTAGGGAGATTTAAGTTGAGGATTGCTGAGGAAAATGCTGAGGATTGAGTTGAGGATAAACGTTGGTGACTTGTACAATGTTTACTGTATGATTACAGGGTTGAAAAAGAGAACATTGACAGAAGATAACTTCGAAGTAATGTTTGCAACAAACTATATTGGTCCATTTGTGCTTAATCACTTGTTACTGGGTAAGAATTGCATTAGCTTTTCCATCTTAAATGTTCTTAAATGCTTGGCACCAGCAGAAATACTCTTATAAACATAAATCCCTTAACAGATTTGATGAAAAAGTCTGCACCTGCCAGGATAATCAACGTGACTAGCATCGCATACACGTTTGGAAAAATTGACATCAGCAACCTCAACTCTGAAAAATCCTATAATCGATACTTCTCCTACTGTAATAGCAAATTAGCGTTAATGTTATACACCAAGGAATTAGCTGAACGACTTAGTGGAACAGGTAAGATGTTTACTTCTAATTGGATATAAAGTATCGACTTTTACAGCGTACATGTATATCGTGATCCTTAAAATTTATTGAAGAATAATGTGAACGCTAATTTGATATTTTATTTCCTATTAGGTGTCACTGTTAACTGCTTGCATCCGGGCTTTGTGGATACCGAGCTATTTAGACATTTATTTTTCCTGATAAGATGGACTATCAAACTTAACATGTGGCTTTTTTTCAAGGCAAGTAGGATTATTCATCCGTAACACCAGTATAAGTTCTTATTAAATGAATGGCAATAGAAGCCTGAATAGGTATTAGTAGTTTATGAAAAAAAATTATTTGGTAATTATATCTACATTAGAAATACATGTGTTTAATTAAATATATTTTTGGAAACAACATCGCAATATTAACCTCCGTATACACAGTGTTTGGTAACATTGATGTCAAAAACGCCCAAGAAACGTATTAGCAAATTTGAAAATATTAAATTTTAATGAATGCAGTGAGAGCATAATTCAAGGCATGTTTAACTTGCTTCGTGAATTGTTGATAAAATGTGGTTATCAAACTTTATATTTCTGATAATTAATTTATATATCGAGTGCTATAACTAACTGTTTTTTTCAAACGTTCCTTTAATTTAGACGCCCAAAGAAGGTGCACAAACAGCCATCTATTTGACAATATCAGAAGAAGTAGCTGGAGTTACTGGAAAGTACTTCGCTGACTGCAAAAGAAAATCTGATTGGGCAAAAGCTAATGACATGGTAGTGGCTAAAAGGCTTTGGGAAGCCACCGAAAAACTGACAGAGAGTAACGTGGTTTAATATTTCCACAGACTGTATTTCAATGATTTTTACCATATAGTCGTGGTTATAGCTGCTACGAACAAGTCGAAAAAGTTTATATCGCAATCTTAACAGAAATGGAGAAAGTGCTCCTTTTGAGATATAGCTCGTTCGTAAACAGGAAAAAGTTTCCAGGCTGTTTAACGTCGCAAACTATTTAATACAGAACATTTCTGTACACAAATATATACTATTTCCACAGACTGCATTTTAATGATTTTTACCATATGGTCGTGGTTATAGCTGAAGCATTGCTTCAATGCTTGTGAAGCTGGTAGCAGTATTCTTTGCGAAATGCACCATTGTTATTTTAACTCATCAATTAACTTCGCGAAATGGTTGAAAGAATCGATTTCCTAATTCTTGGTACGATTAATGTCTAACATCCCTCCTCCCCCAATCGTTATATCTCTTGATATGACTTCAATAACACCTGAATTGCAGTCAAAATTAAAATTGGTGAAGCTGTTCTATACATTTATTCAGCATTATCCCATTTGTTTAATGTGTATACATGTATCATAGTAATTAAAACGTTATAAACGCGTGCATTAAATCGTGCAGCAGATCAAAATGATATATCATGGTTTCATTAAAATGTCATTAATATCAACTACTGTATACAGTTTTTTCGCAAAAGAAGCTTTTAAAAGGCATTATACGACACATCTGCAATGTAAATGCCATTACACCCCTGGTGAATCATTTTGTATCCGCATAATATTAGGAAAATTGTTTTTCAGAAATTATTTCGTACGAGCTACCATTAATGTGGTTGTGACTGCACAGCCATACAAATTTAATAACAATTATGTTATAGCATCATAGCATTTTCATAAGAAAATCCACTTGTTATGAGCAGAAGTTCAGATACTACATTCAAAGTAGTCAAACATTTCGAATAAGAACTTAATTGGTTAACGTTCAACACCGTTCTACACCATTCATGTATACAGCAGTTACAATACGGCTGTTCGGCTGTTAATATGTCATAACAAAACAGACAGCATGATTATAACATAACTTCGTTCCTTGTTGTTTCGTTTTACCTATCAATACATGCATACTTTTCACCATCTCTACTTTCAAAATAGATGAACATGCCATTGAAATGTTGCAGACAACCATGGTCGTATAAAGGAAAGAAACTCAACGGAAAACATTTGAAGAATTAATAATTTTAAAGACTGACCTCAAGAATCATTGACTACAGTGTAAGTGAATTATTGTTGATAGCAATCACTGATAGCACAGAAGCCTACAGGAATTGCCGAACAGCTGGATCATTTCCAAGAATTCGCAAAATCTCGAAATACATGGATGATCCGGGTTTTTTAGAAGTTCGCCTATGGGGTTATCTAAGATTTCTTGCAATATACATGTATTTCACGTACGATATGGCATACAAGTCACATCAGATGTCGACAATACATGTAAGTGTATGCCCTAAAAACTATGAGTCTCTAGATTTGTCTCTGTCGTATCTGTAGTAAAAATGTCGAAACCTATGACCTTGAAGGGTGATGCAAAATCGAGGTATACTTAATTTACTTGATTCTTTGATGAATACACTGTACATGCATGCACAGCAGAACGGAATTCATAGTGCTATCAGTTGACCTTCAAGATTATATATATTAATATTAATTTCATTATCAAGATATTAGACTCCGTGCCGACCAGGCTTACAGCTATGCTCACAGTACGCTGGGTCACATTCCTTTAGACTTACTGTTTTTCAGGAGCTTCAACTAAATTGAACGAGTTCGTCAACACTAAATCCACACAGCCATGAATTACTTTCAACCAAACAGATTTGCCTAACAGGGTGGCCACAAAATTATTCCCTGACTTTTCCCTGACTAAATCCTAAAATTTCCTGACCAAAACTTACACATTTTTAGTCATAATGAATCGTAAAAAGCTAAAAGAGGAAAGCACTATCGTGTTTTCAAATTTTAACAAGCAATTTTCAAAGAATATGAAAAACAGAGCATTATCAAACTCAACATAACTGCTGCTTGTTACACTGGCAACATACAGTGTAGCTCCCTTTTGGACAAATGTCCAATAACAACATATGGAGGAAAAACAAATAAATCGTATTTTGAGAAAAGAGCCAATTTCATATAAGAACAAGTTGCTGTTCAAAATCATCAAGCTCTTATTGCTTCTAAGCCAACACCTTCAGTTTTTTACGCTGGAAACTCAACTTCTTCAATAATGCTTCATTTACACTTGCAATTTTTGCCCACGTACGGAGGAAATTTTTTTCATTTCATGTACAGTGTAGGTAAACCTTGGGCAAAGTAGGGCAAAAACCTCCAGACGAAGAAAAAATTATCTCCGTACGTGGGCAAAAACTGCATGTGTGAATGAAGCATAAGACGCCTCTTACTGACATCCTCACATCTTTTAGAATTTTTTTCCTTTTTTCCTTTTGTTATGATTCTTTATTTAAAGCTTTTGAATTTCTGACCCTAAGAATCCCTAAGAATCATAACTTTAGGAATATTCTGACCCTGGTGGAAAAATGTAATAGGGCCATGTATGGGATTATATATGTCATATATGCCCATGTATGTGCCATGTATGGTCATG
>JAQFYZ010002042.1:0-19113 GCA_034695085.1 Cylindroiulus punctatus
TGACAAAATGTGACAAATGTCCAATTCTAGGATGTGACAAAATGTGACAAAATATGGCATAGCTGGCCACATGCCTGGGCTAGGTTTACCTTTAAGTTTGCAATGATTCACCTACGCTGTGTTTATGAGATGGGGTAATAATTGCCTTAGATTGGGTGCAGCTGCTTGAATTAATTACGGCCGGAAATGTTTTGCTCAATTGCTGCAACTATAGCAGCAAGCGTGATCATTGTGTAACAACACGTCTAGCTTCATCATACTATTGTTGGCATTTTTAGATTATCTTCCTTAGAGAAAACGTTTTATATCCTGGTTTTGGCAATTTAAGAAGTCGAGGTGAGGTCACACAAGCGTTAACAATGCGTGCTCAGATGTTAGACGACAAATTTATGTGCACGAACCATGACCTAGCTAAAGTGGAGGGATAACAAAAAACAGAAATCGCCTGGAAATGAGATGCACTACATAAAATATGGTGGAAATGACATGTTGCCCATACTACGGACAGGTTTCATAGCACGATCTAAGCCTCAATGTCGATTTGCGCTGATCTGATTTAGTAGAAGCAGATTTTGAAGTTAACTTCCAGCATGTTAAATCAGGCTGGTTTATATGCAAGGTTCAGAATTTACAAGATGAAAAAAATGTTTATGGTTGTAAAAAGCACTAAAACATAATGTTTGGACCCCCATGATTAGCAACCAATGTAGTCGCAATTTCCGATTAACAGGATTGTTTTTTGTTGTGGAATACCAACCGGTTATATAATTACTTCAGTGTAGTGTGTATGCTATGTGCGTATGTTTATATAATGCCATCTGCTGACTCAGCTGTCAATCCCGTCAGAGGATATTTGTGAATGCATTGCTTTTCAGACCTGCTCCATTTGGACGGACCCTTTGAGAAAACAGTGGCTTTTCCATTTAGTGAAAAACAAAATCACCAAAAGATGTTACGAAACAATGGAAAAATTATAGCAAATTAATTGGGTAAAACAAAAGAAACCACTATTGTTTGAGTGAAATCAGATAGTCAAACTTATCGAACTGTATAAAGTTCTGTCAATGTGATTTTTCTTGAACTTATATGTACACAGGAAGCACCAGTGAGATTTGACTTGTTCGCTAACTTGTTTTCTTTACAAATTACAGAGGCAGCAGATTGGATTGTTCAGCATGCTGCGACAGGTAATGCGGGAACTCATCGAATGTCGAAAACAGTTAATTTGTGGTACTCTAACGCAGGATCAAATACGCGAATTAAAAGCCAAGACAACGGCTAAAATCGACTGGGGCAACAGGTATGCCTACTATCAACAGTGTTGTTGTTCATCTACAAATGTGTTTGCTTTTCAACCTTAGATTTTCAATATTTTTCAGAAAATTGGGTTTGGATCTTGTTCCCCGGGTTGATAATGAAATGGTGGACGGTGAGACAATCAGTGTTGTAGAACTGTACAAAGTGGTGAGAATCTTTCAAAATTTTTCATTAATAAATTGTGTAATTTCAAAACACGTTTGTGATACAATTTTTGAAGATTTTAAATTATTTCATGGTTTATTCTTAGTTTTATCTTATTTTTCTTACAGCATCTTCAGAGCTCAGAAAGTACTCAGAATTCTTCAGTAAGTAAAACTGCAGTTTTATATCTCGCCTTGAAGCATTTAAAAATGTAGGATGTAAATTTAGAGATAACTGAAAGGAAGCCTGAAAAGAAACTGTGAAAGCACTAAGTACAACATCCTCACTATTTCCTTCAACCAAACAAAGTTCAGAAGCTCCAAACTATAAATAAGAATGGCTACCGTAGGCCTATAACAATGCATGGTCTATAGTAAAATATTGTGCAGGCTGCATGTTGTAATATAATCAAGGACAGATGTTGGCACTGTTTGCAGTATTCAACCTTTATTTTACGTTGTGTTACCTGACATTTTTATTTTCTTATTTTGTAGTCCAGGGGAACAACGAAACGAAAAGAGCCAAAACGATCATTAACACATCATTTGTATTTCTGCATGCGCGATTTTGGTTATAATGTTGGGGAGGACTCGGATGTATACTTCTCTTTATTCGATGCCAAAGAGGCCAAATTTATAAGGTGAACTTTGCTTTGACATTTTTTTGGTTGTAACTGGCATTATGTTGGTAGATGTGTATTAAATTCTGATGACGATTTCTCTTTATTTCAGTGAAAGATTTCTAGTCAGAATATCAAAAGATGGATTTTCCAGTTATGTGGAAAGACTTCATATTTGCTCAGCTCTGTTCACCGATCTAGGGAAAGCTGACTTGAACAGGGAATTGTATTTAGTAGCTCATGTGATGAGGATAGGTGAGGCCAATTACTGGATACTGTAGAAAACTAATGAAAACTTGCTACAATTGTGAAATATATTTAATAGTGACACAATTTTCAATTAAAATTTTTGTCCCGACATTCATACAGTATATCATTGAAGGGTTTCACAAGTAATTACACAAAAAGTATAATTGGCAGTTATTAACTACGTGAATGCTTTTGTTTCAGGGCGCATGGTTTATAGTGAGTCATCAAAAAAGGCTAGCACTCAGGCATTTAAGCGGCCTCATGGTTGTGCAGTTCTTTCAATCAATGATGTTCTACATGATCGGGATCCAAACATTGAAGAAAAGGAGTTCACAATGAAGGTTTACTCGTAAGTTCTTATTTTAAATACATAGTGACATTGGGCATTGCCTCCTTGTAGTTTTTTCGGAGATATTTTTTGTTTATCTATTTGCATACATGTACAGGAGTGGACAAAATAATTGAAACACAGATTGAGATGTTGAATTTGTTTGTGTTGGTTACATGCATGGTTTAAAGTGCATGAAGGTTTATTTCAATGCCTTCCATAACCACCGCAAACACCATATTTGAAAAACATTAACATTGGTAAGTTCTGGAGTAGAGATCAAAGGTCATGATTCCTATCTCCAATATTCCTAAAGCAATTGAGCTGCAACTCTAAAATATTTCATCGCGTAATGCCTCATAACATTCTGTCAGAAAATTTTCAACACCTGTAACAGTCCATCCGAGAAATAGCGATGTTACGTTGATGGTAATGGTGGTCCAACCTCATAAACATGCCTGTTTTTCAGTTATTTTGTCAACTCCCTGTATTTCCTTTTCTGTCTGTGTGGTACGCTCCGACGTCATAATTACTGTATAATTGCCTGGTTCTGTTCGTGTTCGCATTCGTGTTCATTGAAAGCAACACCTTTATAATAAAATGAGACTCTAGCTTGTTTAGCAGGACTGGGCCCACTAGCTAATAATTATCAAATTCTCTATTATTTGGAATTTAGGTGCAATGAAAGTGACTTCTATCAACTCCACGAACTTATTATTAGAAAACATCTAAATAAATGCAGTCAGCTATCTGGACAATCGAATTATGGTATTGTATTTTCTACTGGAACTTCCATTTGTTGAAAAGAAACTTTTAGTTAACACTAAGTGCATTTCAGGTATTGTGGTTTCAATGAAAATGTTACACGGAGAACTACCACAGGTGCAGCAAGAGAATCCCATGTTATTCAAAAACCTCACTATTACTCAGAAACTTGGTTTTTCGGATGTCATCATGCCAGGTATGTATAGGAGTTATGTATGTAAAATTCTAATACAATTGAAATGAGTAAATCTGGTAACAAATATTGGTGATATGGTTTGTTAGGTGATGTTCGGAACGATCTTTATTGGACGTTAGACAGAGGTGAATTTGAAAAAGGAGGCAAATCCACTGGCAAAAATATAGAAGTTACTATCTGTGTCATTGGCTCCGATGGCAGTATTTTAGAGGTATTCTTTTATAGCAGAACTGATTTAAATTTAAATTTAAATCAATTGGGTGTCATATTCAATACACATTTGCCAATAATATCAATTCCAACGAGTGATTATTATTATTATTAACACTTTAGAAATGTATTAGCATTGGTGCAAGCATGGAAAACGTGACTGAATATCAATCTGTGATACTATACCATTCCAATGCTCCAAGATGGGGCGAAACTGTGCGGCTAGCTATCCCAATTGAAAAATACTCTGGGGCACATGTCCGTTTGGAATTTCGTCACTGTTCTAGTAAGTAATTTGTGAAACTTAACTGAAATACTTTCTCATATTAAACTAAATTAAGAAAATCCACAGGTATGATTGTTTAGTAGATGAACCAATACAAATAGTAGATACATGTACAATACAGTGCATGAAGAAATTTAGAGCTATTGGCTTCTGTAGACTATATATTATAGCAAGTTTCTATAATAGGATTTCGTTACAAAGTTTTTGATCTGCCTTCATATCCAGGCGAGCTTAATCAGAAATTGCAAGCTATAATGAATTTTTACTCTTTATAATGAATGTGTCACAATGGTTTTTAAATGTGTCCAAATTTGGTAATATTTCAGCACGAGATAAATCGGAAAAGAAATTGTTTGGATTTGCGTTTGCAAAACTTATGGATAGCGATGGCACTACGATTAAAGATGGGAGACACGAGTTGTTTGTGTTCAAGGTGATGATGACTGCACAATTGAACTTTTTTTTGAATAAATTGAATCTTAATTCCCAATTAATGTAAAATATCTTTATTCTCATCCTTCAATTAGTGTGATGACAAAGTTCGGCTTCAGGATCCTCAAGCATATTTAAACCTAAATTGGAGCCCAGAGGTACAGGAAGAGGGCTGCTATGGCAACCAGTTTTATCAACGAAGCACAAAAGAGACCATTTTTATCAGCACCTTGCTATGTTCCACCAAGCTTACACAAAATGGTAAGAAATAATTAATTTATGTTCATCATTAATTTCATAAAGTGTTTATACTGTATTCATTGCAGTGGACTTGTTATCACTATTGAAGTGGAAGTCATTTCCTAACAGGATTCAGGATACTCTAAACAAAGTCATGAAGTTAGGGGGAGAAGAGATTGTTAAGGTATACTGCTGGATAATTTGGGCTTGATTTTGTTTTAATTATTAACTTCAGGTGGACATTGTTGAAATTTTTTTAACATTAATCTTGCAGTTCCTTCAGGACATACTGGATGCACTCTTCTCCATGTTTTCTGCAGCTGACGGGAACCTAACCCCACATTCAGGATTAGTCTTTCAAGTTTTAGTAAGTGATTTCAAGTTGTACCTTTGATGTCACATTATTTCCCATTCCAATTTCTCGTGCACATACATGTATATTGATTTTTATACTGTTTTACTTTTGTGTGTAAAAAAGTGTTTTTGACATCGATGTTTAAAATATTTGTGGGTAATTAATGGGTTTTTTTTTTACAGATAAGCATATTTGGAATTTTGGAGCACAGTAAATTTGAGCATTTTCGGCCAGTTATGGATACGTACATTACTGGTCATTTTGCTGCAGCTCTAGTTTACAAGTAAGTTAACATTTTATGGCATGATTTTTAAATTTTATTTGTAAAAACACTTTGTAAAATTACATTTGTAAGCCTTAGAAAGCATGCAATACATAGACTCTGTAGTTGATCAGTGCAGTTGACCAAAACATCAAAATCTGTTAATTCATAATCAATATCATTTTTTCAGAGGCCTGCTAGCTTGCGTCAAGCAATACGCGGATTCTGTGGCATCTGCAGAGCACCAGGAGCCAATACAGAAATGTTTTCGGGTAATTTTCAATAACAAATAGTGCTTTAAAAAACTTGATTTTTACATCATATATTTAAAAAACTTGAATGTTGTATGCCATTCTGAATTTTCTCATTTGGTCTTTCCTTGCAGTCCTTGGAATACATCTTTAAATTCATCGTGCAGTCAAGAATATTGTTTGCTAGGGCAACCGGGGGAGAAAACGAGGACACATTCCGTTTTGATTTGGATGCACTTTTTGCTTCCTTCCATACAATGCTCTCTGAATCGGGCGACACCATTTTAGCCACACAAACCATATTTCTGGCCAATCTGTGCCTTGTGTGCGATCAGCTGCTGAAAGTAATGCCCATGCAAGAAATGTCGCAATTGGTGACTACACTGTTGGACAGTCTTCCTCTTAATGTACCTTCACAATTGACCCTCAGTAAGCTGCATTGTATACGAGACATCATTAGTGGCAAGCTCTTTCGGGAATTTGGTGAGATTCAGCTGTCATTTGTATCGTTTAGTGTGGGGTTTGTTCTTCTCAATCTTATTTAGTTACACCGTTTGTATGCAGAATCAAGAACGATATTATTGTCCAGTTTTACACATCATCTAAATCTCCATGTTGGCCAAAGACAAGAATTGCTGCTATGTGCTGATATATTGGGTCGAATGTTAACTCATTTTCATCAGGAAGGGAAATCACTGGAGCGTGGGAAGGTATAATATATCAGTTTAAAACCATATTATGTTATTCGCAATTATTCTTCATAAAACCTTAAGTCATTGATAAGAAACCAAAGTGCTCTGTGAAAAATGTCATCAAAACTACATGTTCGTAAATTTTTAGCCTTAAAATGCATTTATTTCATTTGAACAGATTAATAACAGCGTTCATCATGAAGTGCAAATTATTGTTTTAAATATGATTGAAGTCCTGATCCAGACGGTTTTAACGATTGACTGGACCCGCAAGGTAATTTGCGTAACAATAATCAGCTAAGTAAAAGATAGTCGAAGGAATTTTAATTTAAAAAAACTAGAAATGCAAGTTTGCTGTTCTTCTGTTTAACTTGCTCTACTTGTTCTAGGGCCAGTTGGTAGCATGTTTAATAGCATTGCTGAGGCTAATGAATGAATACCACTACCACAGCTTATGGGAAAAATTCATTGATTCAAAGCAAGTGAAAGAGTTCCTAACAAATGTTTTCCAAGTGTTCAAAGAGCTGGTTAAAAAAGACGTTTTCCCGAAGGACTGGATGGTGATGAGGATGGTCACGAATAAGTAAGCTAGGAATCTAGGCTTTAAAGTTATTGTAATTTCATGCATAAGTTGTTCGAATTCCAGTATAATATGTATGAATGTTATTTCTGATATGATGTTATTCTTTTCAGTGTAATTTTGGTTGCCTTACAAGAGTTTTCCAATCCACTTAACATTCATTTCCTTCAAGATAGCAATTTTGACTATGAGGTAAAAATGTCGAACATTTACTGATATTTGTCTTCGTCATTTACTTTAGTCTGCTGCCAAGAATAATATGTTGTAACAAACTATGTCTTATGTTTATGGATGATAGCTCTGGAGTGGTTACTTTAACTTGACCGTTGGATTTCTGACTCAACCAAGTCTTCAGTTGGAAACGTTTTCTGCCGTTAAGCGGGAGAAAATCATAGAAAAATACAACGACATGAGAGTGCTGATGGGCTTTCAAATCCTTTCCATGTGGTCAGGCTTGGGTAAGACATTTTGAGAAACCTTACAGTTTTGCATCTACATTAAAATCATTTCTGTGAAATTCAAGCATACATTAAAACTTAAAATCTTTAATATGTTTGCTCTTATGCATGCAGGTGAACACAAAATTCACTTCATTCCTGCCATGGTTGGTCCCTTTTTGGAAGTAACACTTGTTCCTGAGACTGAACTTCGAAAAGCAACGTTACCCATATTCTTTGATATGATGGATTGTGAGCAAAATGCTAGAGGCAATTTTAAGCAGGTATGGTGTAAAATATTCGTTTTTTACTTTTCGAGGTGTTTTCTTCACTGCACGTAAAGGCATATTGACTAAATTTTACTGCACAGGTCGAGTCGGAACTGATTGATAAGCTAGATATTTTAGTAAGTGAAAACAAGGGAGATGATGAGTATCGTCAGCTGTTCAACACAATGTAAGAATGCTTTTAAACTAACGTTTATTTTGATGCTTTATGATTGTTATCTACATAAGAACTTCTTTCATTCATTTTAATCATGCGTACATAAGGGAGCATTTAAGCACAGTGTAAGTTACTGCGTTGCGAAATTGTGAAATTTTCTGTTCGGATGTTCAATTATGCATTCAGATTTTTCAATTTGAAAATTGTCTAGGTGTTTTCTGTTTTTAACGAAATTTCCATTCAGTCCAAGTATATATCAGTTAAAATCAATTTCATCAATAAACTCCAAATTTTTTTATTGGTTGTAATTTTAAAAATATGGAAATATTGGGCTTCTCAAGTTGTAAAGTATGACATTAAGAGTTTCGATGAGATGTGTAATTATATTATTTTGACATTTAAATTAGGCTGTTGGACAGAGTTAAATCAGATGATCCTACATGGAAGGAAAATGGCACTGCATTTATTAATTCAGTTACCCGTCTTTTGGAAAGACTGTTGGATTACAGGTATATTTAAACATTGATTGGTAAACTAGTAGCGGGAAAAGATTACATGCTTGATTGCTGATATTATATTGCTTACATGCTTGACATATACTCCAGTCGTAATGCAAACTGATTTTCTGCCATAGGAACGTAATGGAAGGTGATGAAAATCGGGATAAACGAATGAGCTGTACTGTAAACCTCTTGGTAAGTAGTTCTGCTTGGTTTTTATCCAGTCTTTGGATGTATCACTTCATAAATGTAAATTATTGTGTTTTGATTAACACATTTTTATTAAATTTTGTTTTGTTTTCACGAAGAACTTTTACAAAAATGAAATAAATCGCAAGGAAATGTACATTCGTTACATTTACAAGCTACGTGATTTGCACCTGCCGGCAGAAAACTACACAGAGGCAGCTTTTACGTTGAAACTTCATGCAGACCAACTCACCTGGTCAGATCGGATGCTGCATGCGGAATTTAACTGTCCTGCCCAACCTGAATGGCAGCGTAAGGAGGCCCTATATGTACAAATAATTGAATTTTTCGATAGAGGGAAGGTAAGTAGATCTACAGGACTTATGGTTTCAAATTGATTGCTTAATTACTTTCTTAATGTCGGGATTTGGGACATTTTATAGTGTTGGGAAAAAGGAATACCCATGTGTAAGGAACTGATGGAATTATATGAAGCGAAGTTATTCGATTACTACAATTTAAGCAGAACTCTGGTAAGTTTTGCATTGCACGGTATGTGATTTTTGTCACCGCTCTTTTATTGTATTATGTGATGTTGCTGGGTTGATTAGTTTAACGTCGCCAATAGCTGCTAATTTGTTAACTTCTTTTATATTATAGAGAGTACAAGCCAAGTTTTTTGATAATATACTCACTCAGCTAAGACCTGAACCAGAATATTTTCGAGTTGGCTTTTACGGGATGGGATTTCCATTATTTTTACGCGTAAGTTTTCATTGGACGGCTTTTATAAAGTGTATGCATTATCAAACAGTTCTGCATGTACAGTCTCTAATATCATTTCAATTATTTATTGCTTTACAGAACAAATTATTTATTTATCGTGGCTTAGAGTATGAAAGGATAGGTGCATTTACTCAGAGGTTGCAAACCGAGTTTCCAATAGCGCAGATGTTAACTAAAAATACACCTCCAGATGGCAGCATCCTAAGTTCTGATGGGCAGTGTATCCTTTAAATGTCAACGAATACGTATAGCCAACATTTTTAAAAGTAATCACTTATGCAAATTATTGCAAAGTTATTTCTTAATTCATAACAAATTCAGATATTCAGATTTGCAATGCTAAGCCAATTCCAGAATACCACCCTGAATTCAACAACAAAGATGTACCTGAAAAAATACTACGTTTTTACATGGTCAATGATGTTCGCACATTTCAGTTTGATAGACCAGTGCACAAGGGTCCAATTGATAAGGATAACGAATTTAAGGTAATATGAATTGCGTTAGCACCACTGAACATGCGTACTTTTGCCAACTTTGATTGTTCTTGTATAATTGCAAGAAAAACTATTATGGACTGGTGAATTTCTGTTTGCTGATTTTTCAATGACATTGTGTGAAACTGTAGTTTTTAAAAGTAGAATGTACTCATAAAAATCTTAAACGTTTGCAGCAGTTGACACTTAATAAAAATGGAAAATATTTGTTTTCTTTTGGTAGAGCTTGTGGATAGAACGTACCACTTTAGCAACAGCCAGCACCCTACCAGGTATCTTACGCTGGTTTGAAGTAGTGGATCTTCGGACTGAAGAACTTTGCCCCATTGAGTATGCCTGTGAATCAGTTAACAACAAGAACCGAGAACTACGGCAGCTTATAGCACAGTACAGTGCTGACTCAAAGCACATAAACATCAATCCGTTGAGCATGTTGTTACAAGGAATTATTGATGCAGCTGTTATGGGAGGGATCAGCAAGTATCAAGATGCATTTTTTACTGCTGAATATGCTATAAAATATCCAGAGCAGGTCGATAAAGTCGACCAACTAAAGATGCTTATTTTGGACCAGGTTTGTTTAATAATTTTCTTAGTCACCTCTATCTGTTAAATGGTTTGATAACCCAAAAAATTGGTGATTCCAAAGGACCTATGTTCGTTTCAATTTAGTTCATCAGACACTATTAAATTGTCGATCTTTCAATTACGTGTTACAGATTTATCTGCACTTCTAAGTATGTAAACTAATTAGTCTAACTGTAAAAATAGGTTAACATTTTGGAGGGTGGACTTTCTTTGCATGGTCGTCTTGCACCACCTAACGTGCAGCCTCTGCATAGCCGATTAGTTGAGTGCTTCAATACAATGAAGCAGAGCATTAAAAACTCGGTAATAAGCAATGTTGATTGAACAACTTTGACCCTAATTTACAATATGATGTTGTGTATAATGCTTGGCTTGTCTTTGTTATAGGGATCCCCCAACATGATACGACAAGTGAATTTTCGCAGAGGTGAAGATGTGTATGAGGGCCGGAAGCCGAGCATCATTAAGTTAGTTTGTATACGGTTCTAAAGTCAGTGGATCCTGTTTTGATGGAAAATATCAATAATTCCGTCCAACCATTCTTTTTGTAGTACTCCTTTACCTCCCATTCCGGTGAATTGTAAGAAAACATCACTCTCCGATACCAGCAGCAACAGGTCATCGTCATCAGGAAGTAGCGTTTATGGACAGCTAGTTCCCGAAGATGCCACTTCTGAGGACGAAGACATCTATAGCAAGCCAGTCGTATGTCACAATTAATTAAAAAACATTTTACAATTATGCAACATTATTTACCCAATATACGTCACCCTGCTACCTTCCAGCATGATAATCTTCTAAATTATTTTTAATGCCAAACTGAAATACCGATTTTGATTTCGTTATATGCAAGTTAGAAAAAAACATTTTTTAAGCTTGTAAATTTTGGATTTCTGCGAATGTATAATTAGTTTTGAATTTTGGTTAGTACATAAAACGACTCTCGATTACAGCATGGCATGTTAGCCTGACGTCATTAACATTTTTCTTTTTATTGTTTCCATGTGTGGCTGTTTCATTACTATTTCTGTGCTTCAAACTGGTGACTGCAGGATTTGTGTGATATTCCTAGTCTTCCCCCTAAAAACTCAATAGTCCCGCCTTTACCGCCTCGACGTTCGATGAGGCAAGGCTACTCTACCTTGCCTGTCAGGCCGAAGTCGGCTGTTCTTGTTCAGTCTGCTGCATTGCAGGTATCTGTCTGTAAGCATGAAACGATGCACGCATTAGTCTTTAAGTAGTATTAAGTTATTCATAAAAATTGCATACTCTGAAAACGAAATTATGGTATTTGTAGTATTGTTTGTAATTTTCTGGCAGTTGTTGCAGAAAGCTTGAAATTACAAATGAAAACGAAATTCATTGAGGATGTCTATAATTATTTAATTCAATTCAGATTATTGGCATGTTTAAATTCTTAGTCTCGTGTGGTGTGCTACACAGATTGTTATATTGCATGAACCTTTTCATAGTAGGAATTATTTGCCTTTTTTCATAGGATTTAATTGTGGAAGTTTTGCATCAAAGTAGTGTAATTTCCTTAAGTTATGGGCGCCCGTACAAAGGTGCTGTTGGGGGTCTCGAGTCCATCTTTTCGCTATGAATATTTACTGGGTTTGTGGAGATTTTTGTGTGAGATGCTAAAAGAGTGTATATTTTGCTTACCATTAATTGTTGTGCTCCTCCTCTTACGTTTTCCTCCTTCATTGTCGGTTTGAAAAAGATGATAGTGTAAAGGAGGTATACATTTCATTCTTGTTTAACTATGAAAGCACAGTGTATGGTAATGTTAGTTTGATTGACAAAAATTCCTGCCTTGCTGTTCAATTTCTTTACGCATAAATTATTATTAATTTCTCGCTTTTCAGGGTTTATCTGGAGAGCGATTAGGAAGGCATTCAACTCGAAGCAACGAATACGTTGCTTTACCATCGCGAGAAAAACAAGAAGAATATTGTACGTAGTATTTTCCAATTGGCATATGTTACTGCTTTGTAACTGCTGTCACATTTTACACCTTTCCACTGTTTTTATGTTTTTGCCAAATGGTAAATAGTCAAATAAATTGGTTTTTAGCTGTTCGGCCTTGCGGCAAAGGGCACGTACGGAGTAAGACATCGAGTCCCAAGATGCAAAGTAAATTTTTGCATCCTGTCGGAGAAGGCATGCGAAATAGCTGGTCTGAGACGTCAGCGAACCCAGATGATGCTCCTCCATTACCACCTCGAGGATATGGTATCTAACGTTAAATGTTAAAGATTGCAATATATGGCTATTTCAGTCTATTTGCCTCATTGCTTTTATTTTATGATTTTTTTAGCAACTGAAAGACGTGCAACAACATGTGCATATTCAGGTGGGGATGATCAGCCACCTGCATTACCGAAACGGTTAATGAAAAAGGTAAGTTTATATAGTGCCGATCTTCCATACAAGCTGATGTGAAAAATTAAAACCTTATTCACCTGTTTAAATTTGTACTTTTAGACGTCGGCTCCAGCACTTTTTGCTGGCGGCGAGCTTTTGGCTGTGGA
This sequence comes from Cylindroiulus punctatus, assembly GCA_034695085.1. NCBI lineage: Eukaryota > Metazoa > Arthropoda > Diplopoda > Julida > Julidae > Cylindroiulus > Cylindroiulus punctatus. Next base: position 12,902 of record JAQFYZ010002042.1, read on the forward strand.
TATCTCTTTGGAGCCTGTGGATTTCAGCCCAGCCAACACTCCAGAAACACCGACAACGGGTGATCGAACACCACCACCTATTCCTGTCAAGCGAAATATGCCCTCCCCTTGTGCATCTTTAGCATCATCTCTGCTGTTAAACACGGAATTCCCGAACGACACCCTTTCTAGTTCAGCTCTGAGTCTTCCAGCTACTCCAATAATCAGCCCAAATGAAAATACAAGCTCTCTAACTCCTACCTGTGTTGCAGCCCAACAAATCACCAGGCTGACTACAGGAAGTGCAAATTCATCACCTAATTCTAAAGTAAGTTAAAGGGCACTGGGAAAAAGTTTTTAATATTCGTGTCATTTCCTTCTCACAAGCTCTTATTACAGCATAACTTTGTGCTTTTGAACAGCACTGCATAAGTTTTTCTATTCTTTTTAAGCAACAACCTACCCTTAAATACTCTCGATTATGGCGCCAGAGAACCAATTCAGAAACTTTTTCTCACGTATGAATATATCTGTCGGACCTTATTGGTACTGGAACTTGACTCGTGCGTGTTTGTAAATTAACGAGTATTGAAAGGTGATCTACCGAGTGCAAACGATTTTATGCACAGAGTATCTTTAAATAGAAGCGATGCCAAAGAAAGACGTTTAAGTGAAATAAAATATTAGAAAGGTAAAGATATTTTTAAGTAATGAAACTTGCTCTGTTGTGGTCACAATTGAGGCCTAGAAAAATTGTTGCTAGTCTCAAGTTTGATAACCGCAAGTATTTTGCTCCAATTGTTTTATGATACATGACCTCGGACACCCTTGCAAAACCAAATAATGAATATGTTGACAAGGCTCTGAAATGCCAAATAGTAAAACTTCTTCCCTATCAAATTTGAGAAGTAATACTGGACGCATGTACAAGCTCCATGACTAAGACTCGGTATCTTTGATTGATCATGCTATATATGTATTAATTTTGAAAGCTTCACTCAGTCACAGTCATCTTTATTAAGGAATCTTTTTGTAATTTTCCTAAAGTTCTTTTATCCCTTCTGGAAAGCCTTTTCTAACGCTGACAAAACCAAAAGGGGTCGATGCACTTTTAAATGAATTTAAAATTTGAGAACGAATTTGTTTTTAAATATGCTCAATTTTGTACATGAATTTTTAACTGATTTTTTAAAGGACGACCTTGTAATACATTCACAAGAAACACTAGAGATATCAGGATGTAGAAACGTTTTGCTTATTTCAATTACAGTTTAAATATGCCAGACTATTTTATAACGAATTATTTATAGGCCAAAATTGTGTCCATTTTATGTAAACAATGCAAAATATAATAGCAAGCATTAAGAGTGTTTCTTCCAATTAGTTATTTAATATACCCAACATATCGAAACCATATGTAGAATCGAGAAATATATGTGAACTATTTCAATATTTGTATGTGTTTTAAATGGCCGAAAATTAGTGCATGTATTTTGTTCTATAGCATCAAAGAACCAAAATGAAAATGTTTTCAATAGTATTTATATGATTCTTCATCCGGTCTTTTATTTAGAAAACTACTTTTCAGAACCATGTTCAGTTAAATTTGATGTTTTAAGATACTTTATCATCCATCCAAATTTTTGCAGATCAAAAATATTAACTTTCTGACTGAAATCTATTTGAATAACAAGCCATGGCATGTGCCTTCAATTTAAGACGTGCCCGATGCACCGTAACATTTTCTATCGAACATTTCATATTTCATTCATAGTATAGTTGTCCAATTTTTCGCCATTGATGAACTGTTTGATGAAATAACCTCCATATTAATAGTGCCAGTTTGATTTGATAAACTAAATCGTTCATTAATTATTCCGAACCCACTAACAATATTTGTCTTTATGAAGAAATTTCCAACTGACATGTGTCAATTCATTGCCACAACTCATTTTCAACATTTCTAAGTCAGAGAAGGGTTTTTATAATTCGCCCACATTGTGTATATATAATAGATTTGCTCTATTTATAGAAAATGTATATTTTGTTTGCAGAGCTCGCCATGCTCGACTTAACTTTTCTTTAGTTGGGAATTTTTGAACATACAAGTTGTACGTATACTACTTGTAAATGTACTGACATTCAAAAATCTGATGATGAAATCTCAATTTTTTTGATGACGCTTTAATTGTTTTGCTTCTGCTAGCAAACATATGCACAAAGTGTAATTATTTAAGAAACCGAATACCTGTTAAACAGCAATATTAACATTTTTGTGCCATTAAACATCTTCATAACAGAATTTCAATTGCTAACAAATATTTCTGTGCCTGTTACTTTCATTTATTCACAAAGAATATACTGTAGCTGGATTGCAGATTCTTTGAAAGCAAGGAAATATGAAAAAATTGGTGTGCATGACTGTACGTTAATTTTTTTCAGCAAAGTGTTCATAAGATGGCATATTTTACAGCACTTGAATATTCCGTGGTAAATATGTAATATAATCCAACAGAAATTGACATGTTTTACTTGAAAAACCAAAGTACAGATATTCTATAGATATTCGTTTATTTATCTTTCTTTTCTACATGTAGCCTATAGGCTACTTTTGTTTGAAAGTCAGTGGCGGTTCCAGGAGTCAGGACCCCGTTTGGCAAAATAGAAAATTTACACATAGATTAGAACCAAAAAATAAAAATTCATACTAGATAAGAATGGTTAATAAATCGAAAAATTTTGCAAAGAAGTGAACTGATTTTGCAAATTTTTTGCAAAAAAATGCAAAAAAGTAAACTGGTTTTGCAAAATTTATGCAAAAAAGGCAAAAAGTAAACTGGTTTTGCAAATTTTTTGCAACAAAAATGCAAAAAAGTAAACTAATTTTGCAAAAGTTTTGCGAAAAAGCGCAAAAAGTCAGCAAAGTAACAAAAGCTGCCTTTTGCAATAATTTTGCAAACAAATGTAAAAAAGTGAGCTGGTTTTGCAAAATTTTTGCAAAAAATGAACAGCTTTTGAAAAATGTTTTAAAAAAAATGCAAAAAATAAACTAGTTTTTGCAAATATTTTTTTAAGCATGTATATTTAGGCCTCCATATACATACATGCGCTCACTGCAGACTTGAACAGAGGTCATGTCATGTCATAAATTACCGTTTCGATTATATAATGGTCGAATTTTGGTGAAGGAATGTATACTTTCAATCCTTTGAAACTATGTTGTGGGACACCCTGTATATAAGAGAAGACTGATGCATGACGGGAAATAAAAATGGCCGCCTCCATGGTTGGTTCGTGTGTGTTGTGCCTCGGATTGGGCTTGAATTTATGCAGTTCCATAGTTATTGTGCTGCTAAATAAATGGATATATGTAAATATCGCGTTTCCAAACCTTACCTTGACATTTGTACATTTCCTGATGACATTCTTCGGCCTAGTCATTTGCCACAATGCGGGTATATTCAACGTGAAAAGGCTACCCCTATTGCCAATGTTGCCATTAGCAGCTACTTTCTGTGGATTTGTTGTCTTCACCAATCTTTCGCTGGAGAATAACACTGTGGGCACGTATCAGTTGGCGAAGGTGATGACCACACCGTGCATAATAGTCATCGAGACTTACGCTTATGGAAAGAAAGTGTCCAAGAAAGTCAAACTTTCGCTGGTAGGTTTTGTGTCACAAAAACAGAGTCCTATAATGTTAGTGATGAAGATGATTTCCTTATCTTTATTGTTATTAGATTCCTGTGACTATGGGAGTTATTATAAATTCGTACTTCGATATCAAATTTAACGTTGTTGGCACGGTGTATGCCACTCTGGGAGTACTGATTACTTCACTATATCAAGTGGTAAGTCGTGAGCAATTTTAGGTAAAAATAACGACGTTTTTGTTGTATCCTTGGGAATTACAATTATTTAGTTCAATTCAATTCAATTCAATTTAATACTCCCACTGTCAGCACCTGAGGTGCCATGTGGTGGGGGGTAGTTTAACCCAAATACATATGTTACATTAAGTTTTTGATATATACAACAGAGATTTACAATACAAAAAATGAAAAAAATACACAACATGGAAAAAGTACATATATCCCTAGACTGGCATATGTATTTATACACACACTAGTGACCTGCCCTCCAAAATGAAAAACACAACACAAAATTACCATATTTTACACAATATACAAAATACATCGTTCATTCTACGTAGCAGTAACGTAGTACGTAGTACGTAGTAGTAGCAGTACGTAGCCAGTTAGTAGTTAGGCATAACTTTTAAAGTTTTATTCAGAAACTGAAACTATTAGAACTGAAAGTAGAATTTGCACATGCCAACAGTTTTCAAACACAGAAACCTTTGGAAATAACCCAAATTTGCTATAAAGTGACAAGCTTTCTCATGTTGAACTTTGGAAAGTTACTTCGTTTTCCACAAGTTCCTGATGTACACACTAAATATCCACTGTTTTTTGCAGTGGGTGGGAGAAAAGCAGCGCGAATTCCAAGTGAATGCGATGCAACTTTTGTATTTCCAAGCACCGATATCGGCTGCTCTCCTTGTGTTCATTATTCCATTCTTTGAACCCATGTGGGCACAAAATGGAGTTTTTGTCCATGCTTGGACGTTTCATGATTTGGTGAGTAAGGGCCGGACATATTGCACATTCACAAATATTTAATAATGTGTAAACAACGAATGGTTTGCATTGATCTTCATTTCAGATGATGATTACGGCCTCAGGAATTGTGGCTTTTTCAGTTAATTTATCTATTTATTGGATCATTGGCAATACATCCCCTATAACGTATCCTTTTATGAAGGAATGTTTGGAGTTGTTAAAAAAAGCAATGTCATTGAACCTTAATGACACCATGTAGTTATAATATGGTTGGGCACTTGAAGTTTTGTTTGACGTTAGCCGGTGGCTATCTCCTATTTCACGATCCACTAGATATAAACCAGGTATTGGGGATAGCATTCACTTTTGGGGGTGTTATTGCATATACACATTTTAAGGTAGGCATATTTTGTATTAATATTTCTACACAGGGCATCATCCTTAACAAAAGCTGACTCCATGCGTACTTGAATTGGCTTTGGAGAACATGGCAATGTTGACTGAAAATGCAGTTTGGTTTTTCTTGTATTATTGTTAGAAACAATTATTATGCATTTTCATTTAAATGTGGGACTACTTTAATATGTAACCTGGCAAAATTTGAGCAATGGATTCCTTATCAATTCTGATATTTGCAAATTTGATCTATGCTGACCAATATCTCAAAAATCTGATAGAACAAATTTTAATAACAGCGATATGTAATTCAGTGATGTTGTCCTATGTAGAAAGGGTTTGCTATCTTAAACTTCTTTTTAAAACAAATCATGATTATTTCCATTTTTAACAGATTCAAGAAAAAAAGGATTCTTACTTGCCGACAACTGCCAAAAATTTGACCGCCAAGCCCTAAATAACAGCGAAAACATTTCCAGGCAATTCATAGTGTTTTCTATCAAGCCTTTGCTTTCCAATTTGCTCCTTGCATTCACGAAACGCTAAACACGATTCTGACAAAATCTTCTAACATGTGCCTTCAAAGCTCATAACCTCAACATCAAAATGTTTTGTGAGACCTTTACCTGTCACTGAGCTACTATGGTATGAAGATTTCCAGATTAAGGGTTTACTAATGACGAGTCTTGTCTGTGATTTATGATAGTAATTTTTTATGCTGTTTATAGGGGTTTCAGCTCCAAAGTAACGAGTCGATCAGCCGGAAGTACTTGCTGATTGATGGCTTACAACAAGATTCTGCAAACTGATACAAGTTCCTTGACAATTGTCAGGGTAAGTTCCAGATTGGAAATTATAAAATTGGTGCAAGGATTATATCTGAGATCAAATTACTACCATGCATGCTACCTGTGCATTAAAACTTGATGGTCTACAAAAAAAAAAACTACTTTATTAAAATATACATTTTTTATCAATTCAAAATGCCGCTATCATTCATCCATTTATTTATTGTTCAAGTGTTGTGGAAACCCGAATTCAAAACTTCAAAGTTGTCTTACTGTCAGGGTTCATACGCACCTGGAAAGTCAGGGAAGAGCAAAATGGTCAGGGAGAGTCAGGGAAAACTACGATTTTCGCTGTAAAATCAGGGAAAGTCAGGGAAAATAACAATTTTTTCAACAAAATAAAATTGAAAAATAAATTCCATCCCAA
>JAQFYZ010002043.1:0-19106 GCA_034695085.1 Cylindroiulus punctatus
AAATGTACGAGAAACATTGACTTAGGCCTGTGTGGGGACATTTCAAATGTCCCACTTAAACCAAACTGCTGGGGAAGATAAAGAGTCTGCTGTGTCATGCAGCTCCTAGGCCTCAGGCCATGCACCTGGTCAAGGGAAAGAGGTTTCCATGACGTCGTCGTTGCTGAGGAGCATGGAAACAGGTTGACCTGGTTTCCCTATTGGACTTTCTCCTCAGCCTATGGAGAATGGATTTCTCTCTTGCTGATGATGTCCATCCTAGCTGAGGCAGAAATTGGTCTGTCCTCCATCTTTTACTGCTTCCTGTGATTTTGCCATGTGTGGACGTGCTGGGAGAGAGCTCCCATTTTTGGATTGTGCCTAACCTGGCAAATCCAATGCGATCCTGCATTTGCATATGGCGAAAGTGAAGCAATTAATATGGCGAGTTTTAATAAACCCATTTGAAGCCACAATCCGATGTCTGGAGAAAATTGAGGAAATTGGTTTTTTTTTCTAGGTTTGGGAATTTTTGCATGGTGGCAAAAATGCCCACAATTTTCTAGCCTCTCGAGCGCCTGGAAGAAGCAGCAAAACCTGAAGATTGGGGTAAGTGAAAAATACAATACTTGCTAGGGTTTTTTCCCCATACCTTTGTGCATGATTTATTCACCATGTTAGCTATGTGCATGCTAATGTTTAAGTTAGGGCGCCATTCAGCAGGGTGGCCCTATTATCATACCGATTGCCTGGTGGATCTCTCATCCACTGGGAAGTAGAGGTCGGAGGGTGTTTAATCAATTGCTATTTAGTTGATACCGAAAGTGTGTTCCCTTGAGGAATCAGCAAATAGCAAATTTCAGGTTTTCCCACATGAACTTGTTAGGTTCTAAAGTGTCTCATAGACCCAGAAAATTTTCTTATGGCCATCAGGGCCCAAGCCATACACTGTGAAGCGTGCTGAACATACATTTTGATTGAAAGGCTCGACTTGGAGACCAAATCTCACTCTGGAGCAACATACTTTCTAACATTTAGTTCATGCCCTTTCTTGAAGTATGGGAAACACCTTTTCCCCTTTCTTGAAATAAGCTTCCATGTTGCCTCCCTCACTTCCTCCACAGCTGCAGCTGATTCCAGACGTGCTGTATTTACAGTGGCGTAACAAATTTTTGGTGGGCCCCCCTGCAAGCCACCGAAAGTAGGCCCTCGAGTAGGATTGTCGGGGTTCCAAGAGGCGGAGCCCCTGGTATGTGTGTGGGGGGCATTAAACAAAGGAATTTTGACTGTTTGGACCCCTGATCAGACGTAGACCCAGATCATTAAAAGTCAATATTTTTGTATTATTGACAAAAAGTGGAGATATGGTGATGACAAAAGTAAGTGCACTTGATTAACATTTCAAACTGTACTCACGAAACTTCCAATGTGAAGTGAAGAGGACCCTTCTCAACAACATGTATCTGTGATTAGTCTGACCAATGGTGGCAGTGATAATGTGACCAAATAATGTAATCCCAGAAATTCCAGAATGAACTGAAATTTCAATTGTGTGACTTGGGAGCCCAGATGTCCCAATCCCCCCTGGGTGTTGTGCCCATTTCAATTCATTTGGAAAGGGGGCATTTGACCGTTTCTCTGCAGAAAATTGCCAGAAATCCAATTTTTTTCACATTTTTTGACATGCAGATATTACATGTTCACTCTATGGGCCCCTGATCAAGTGTGGGCCCCCCCGCACTGCAGTGGCTGCGGGGGTAGTCCGTTACGCCTCTGTGTATTTAGCACTCTGAACACAAGACGTCCTTTGTGCTAGGAATGCCATGTCTTTGGCTAAGTGTGGCGAAGTTTTTGCTTAAATTAATCAATTGTAACTGAAGCGCCAGCTATGTTCACCATCAAGTGTTTATGATGAATAAACCAAAGTGAAATAAGAATCTCCCCTCTCTGGGAGTTTTCTTCCAATCTACTGTTACTGCACGGCAGCTATAAAAGCATGAAACGTTTCAGCCCATATTGTAAATAAGGAGATTGGATCAACCAGGATTGCACTCGGATTTCCATGCAGAAGCCAAGGTAAAGCAACATCACATATTTCGTTAGGAATACAAGCATTTTTCCCAATTGTGTTTTGAAATGTTTTGCTTTTGTCTTGGTAGCATGTTAATTATAAGGCTAACAACCATACCAATTGCATAGTGGGTATCTCGCCTACTGGGAGTTAAGAGGTCAGAGAGGGTCTTATCGTTTGTGCAAGAGATCCAAAAGTGTGGTCCCTTGCGGATCCTGACAAGTAAGGAAACTGAATGTTATGCCCTGCACTGTAAACAGTAAAAGTACAAATGCAGTTTTTGTGGGGTACATATGTACATATAATGTACATTTGTACCCCAAATATCATATATGTACCCAAAGGGATGAAATGACTAATGTAGACTCATATGTACCCTTAGAAACAAATGTCAAAGGCACATGTGCAATCAGCATATGTACCCATTGGGTGTGTATATACACTGTAAACCATAAAAGGACAAATGCAGTTTTTGAGGGGTACAAATATACATTTGCACCCCATTATAGGAATTGTGTACCTTTTTATCACTACTAAACGCCAGGTGGCGTCATGTGCAGAGAAGAAAAAATCGGCAATTGTTCTTTGCCGAGATTCGAACTCGAGATCTCCTGCTTTAGAGGCAGGAGCTTTACCAACCACGCCACAGCACAATGCATATGGGAGACAGTGATATGGCTAGGGGCAACATTGTCATAATCTTCATCATACAAACTATAATCGGTGTGTGGTGCAATTGGCATAGAAGTTTTGCGTAGCTGCAGTTACAGTTGGATATATACGCATTTTAACAATACTATTGCTGATATTACTGTCATTCAGTAACTCATAATTTCCCATATTATCAACCTGATTCATTATTTCCCAAATATAAAGTGTTTTCTTAGGCGCAGTGAAAAGCCTGCCATTTTTGTTGGAAGGTCTACAGCAGGCACATCCTCAGTCCTACTCATGACCCTGCCTTCCTTACCGAGTTACAGCATCGCTTCTTGGCCTTTTGGCAATGATTAAAGCAAAGTATTCCTTTTTCTATACTGTAAATTCGGGATTGGTGTTTGACATAGGATTTTTCGATGTGGTCAGGACAGTTGAAAACCTCAACTCCTCACACTCTTAATTTTTTATAAAGTAGGCAGATCTCCAAGTGCCAAGCTCAGATTAACCAGCGTCAGGTGCGCTGGTTAAGAAATGGCCGACATCCATGTCTGCTAATGACCTTCACCATGAAATGTATGCATTTGGTCATCTTCTGTACCCTTTTGGTTTTTGCAAAAATATGCAGAAATAAGAAAAACATAACAAAAGAAAAAATAAATGCAAATTAACCTAGGAGGTACATGATTAGGTACAAATGATTATCCTAGTGAGTCAATAATTTTAACATTTGTACCTCAAGGTACAATATAAATGGATACAAATGTGGACTCGTATGTACCCCTAAGGAACGCATGTCAAGGGTACACGTGTGATCAACATACGTACCCATAGGGTGTGTAGATAGTTTCAAAACATTTGTACCCTTCAGGTTATGCATATGTACTTTTACCGTTTAGTGTGGCGCCGATTTTAAGCCAAATCGGCCAAAAGTGTTAGGCTTAGTGTGAGGAAAAATTTGCGTTTTGGGGTCCCATTGGAAGCATTGCTCTGCTGACTTGGAATTTGAGACCCCATCTCGCTCTTTTACAACATTCCCCAGTCACGAACTGCACTCATCTTCTTAAGATTCCTTGCCGATCTATGCATTTCTCCGGGACCCATGTCTCCAATTGGTGCAACCATCACCCTTGCGGCATCACACCGTTCCTGAGAAGATCCTGTGTTCTGGACTTCCACTGACCACCGTCCGCACGTAACTTTTGCCGAGGCTACCTGTATGTCGGCTGCCAGCCTGACCACGGATCTCCGGACTCCTCTCCTACTCGAGAACATGGATCAACACTACCAGTGCCATACCCACTTCCAGCAGCATGGTGAACTGTTCCCGTGTCACCTATTTGCTTGCAGCAAGCCATAACTTTAGTGCAAATAAGCAATGCATTTGAATGTTTGCAGTCACTTCATGGTTTGTTGTGCTGCCTTTTTTGAACATTGTTTTTGCTTTTGTTACATTCAGCTCCATTCTCATAACCAATGTGCATCGCCTAACCCTGTACTAACCTTTGCTGTTTAAGTTATTGCCTTTGCCTTAAGCTCTCAGTGAAGGGTGATTGAGCTGATGCCTGTCCCTCCTGCTAAATCTATTAACATTCCATTCTACTGTGACACCATCCATCACCAGGGCAAGACTTCTGCCCTGTCGGCCTCCCTCGGTCTCACACAGCAGGAGCAACCCTTATATACAACTTAAAATATACAACTTAGTCGAATATCCACCCACAGATATGACACATTATGTATCATAATCTAAATCTTAAGCCAAAACAATTGAAAATCACTTATGATAATGTGAAACATTAAATTAGCCTAGAAAATAGCACTGTATATTTGAAAACAGCACAGCACAGAATCAACCCTTAACAGGTCACATAGATTCAATAAATACCACACTGCAATGCAATGCAAGGCAAGCTGGCTAACCTTGCCCATGCCTGTCAACAAGTTTTGGTTGAATTAAGTTAACTGCCATGGGGCCCAAACATTTTCCATTTTTATTCCTTCATGAGATTTTACCCTACCAGTGTATATACCAAAATGAAACTCCACGACAATTTAGCAATTTGAGCACTCAACCACTATTGCCACTTTGCCACTATCTTTGTTGATTGATTGACAACATGTAAGTTTATCGCTTACGCATACATCAAAATAAGATTTATTATAGTAAGTTATTGTTAGATTTTAAGCTTGGCAGTGTGGCAGATCAAAATGAAGTCAAAGTTCGTAAACATTCTTTATGTAATTGAAGAGCACAAAACTGATACATCTAGAACTGAAGACAATCGGAATGAGAACTGACAGAATTCCACGAAAACGACAGATCAACTAGAACAGCTGCATGCTGCAGCAGCAAACTAGCATGTGTGCACATGCACACTGAAAACCAGAAATATCACAAAATTCAACAGTTATATATATATATAGTTAGTATACATTGTATATTATAGTATAGTACACACCAAATAATCTTCGTAATTGATATAACATTTTAGTCCAGTTATATCAGATTTACTAATTTAGCATGATTAATTAGCATTGCTTCCCTTTAGGTGCCTTCACATACCAAATCTTGACGGGAGACTATAGTAAAACCAAGAAGTGATGGAACTGAAGCCAAACAATCAGAGAGCTGTGGCTTGTCAATTAACGCTTCCATGTTTTTTCAGTCGGTAAAAGTCCATTCAGTACGTGGCACTGATTGTATGGAACTAGGCTACTATTGGACCCCTATTGGTCGGCAAATGTTTTGACTCAGTTCATCACTTCTTGGTTTTACTATAGACATCTATAGGGTCTCCACACACAAAAGGCCCCATACAAACCAAATAAATCTTTTTGATTATTTTTGATCTTATTGATTTGATTGATTTGATTTTGATCTTCTTGATTTGATTTTTGATTTAAATCATGTTAAGTCCTGTTAAATCGGACTTCTCATGTGAAAATCCGCACATTCACAGAACATTTTCAGCATGTGTTCTGCAGGATGGTGTGCAGAATTCTGCATAGATTTGGTGCCTTTTTCTGCAGACACATTTGAGCAGAACCATCCCCGCAGAATACAATCTGTAGAGATATCCCATCCGAATTATGTGTGCAGGATTTTTGCTGCAAATAAACTTTTCTGCAGAAAGGGTCGTTTATATGACAAAGTAAATATGTAAAAATCCAGGCCTACAGGAAACCGCAGGCATTACTATTGGTCAACATGAGACTAATTTGTCAGACGTCACACCCTGGCAAATCTAAATACACACAATTTTCCCAATTTTGAAATAGCATACATATAGATGTCTGCACAGATATTTCAGTACAAACATTTCTGCAGAGAAAGGCACCAAATATATATGCAGATATTTGTCTGGCATTCTGCAGAAAGATGGCAGCAGGGGGTAGTTGAGATTGAGAAGGAAAGGGGTGGGGGTTGTCAGTTTTTAAACATACATCTCAATAGAGGAGCACCACTAATATTTTTTTTAACTTTTAAGAACACGCTAGGTGGTGCTGTTAGCACTCGTGGGTGCACTGCCCATCAGTATCCGTACACTTTTAAGGGGGAGCTTTTCAAATTTTGGAAATATGGGAAAATTTTATGGAATATGGAATCAAAAATATGGAATCATTATAACTAATTGTAATTTGTAAACGATTAATTTCATCAATTTCTGATGTGTGAGTATTATAACATATTATCCACGATACGTTTCATCCATATGCAGTGGACTTATCAAGTGGATAAAATTGTTCTGAAAATGTCCAAAGTGCCACTGTAAATGTCATGTTTACAGTGGCACCCTTCAGGTCTGTACCTCCAATAGGTGTAGAATAACAAGTCTTATGACAGGTGCTGTCTGTTGCTTTTATATATAGCCGAGGCCCCATGGCCTAACTTTGCGCTCCGGGTGCCCATGTTATCAGCCGTGCCAGTAATGGTGAAGCATTTCAGTGACTGTGTAAAAAGGAATTGATGGAAGTAAATGTTTGAAATAACCAGTCAAGTTGGTGAGTTGGAATAACTTTTAGAAGAATGTCTTTGCCTCATTAGTGATTTGTTTACTATGTATTTAGTGTTACCCCAAGTGCGTGCTCAAGCACTTGGGGCCCACCTCGGCAGAACAATTGTGCATCTGTTTACTTCCCCCTATTAGTCCCATCTTTTCCCATGTTGTTGTTGCAATGGGTTGGGGTGGGGGGAGGTACACGCAGGAGCTATTTCGGCCCCTGACGTGATAGCATGGTAATTCAAAGTTTGTGCATTGAAGATCTACTCCAGCTTAATTCGGCCCAAAAAGGAAATTAGCGTAATGTAACCGGAACAGGACTTCCAAAGTTTAGAAAGTGCTGCCGTGTGTTTCTCTGTAGGGAACATCGAGATTTCAACTCAGGAAAACATGGGGTGTTAAAGTATTTACACCCCAGAGTTGGAACTACGCAGATCGGACCAGAGGTTCGAGCGTAGCAGGCGCTCTTCCGGTTGTGAGTAGGCGTTTTAGTAATTTCCTACTGATCCAATAGGCCGACGTTTTTCAAACCGACCCTTGATTGTAGTGCATGTAAATGTGCGTACGTCAATGTAAGGAACATTGATGTACACGAATTACTTCCGGAGTTATGCGTGTTCATTGATTTAGCCCTGGTACCTGTAGCCTCAACGCCCACGGAGCTGTTAACAGGACCAGGGGCCCTACCTTGGTGGGGGTGAACGCACGTGTAACGCCACCCCCCCCCCCCATGAGTACCAAGTCGGGGGCCATTTAAATGTTAAGGAAACATAGTTGTAGGCCTAATGGAAACATTTCAAATGTCGCACCTATTATAACAGCTGGAAGTTGGGAGCGTGTCTTGCACTAACTCCCTTTGCCTAAGGCCATGCACCTGGTTGAGGGAAAGAGGTTTGGATGATGCGCCTGTTGCTGAGGAACATGGTAACAGGTATCCTTATTTCTCTCATTGGAGATTCCCCTCTGCCAATATTTTGGACTACATCCTTCAAGTTATGACGGCCATTGAAGCTGAGGCGGAAATGGAAGTTTCCTCCATCTTTCTCTCCCTGACCTGTGACTGCCGAGGCTGGCCATTTGGGAGATAGCTCCTGACTTAGTGGATTTTGACAATCTGGCAAATCCAATTGCATCCAGAAAATTGTAGCAGCGAAATGTGGCTATGAAATGAAACAGTTTTCATTAAATAAATGTTAGGCACAAAACGGAATTTTAGAAGATATTAACATTTTTGCATGGTGGCCAAAATGCCCACAAGTTTGCAGAATTCCAGTTCCAGTGAGGAGTAGCTAATGCAGTGGATCTGAAGAAAATGGTAAGTCGTATACATTCATTTATTTGTTAGGTTTTTGCCCCAAGTGTTTTTGGATGCCCCTTTCAGGAAATGTGCATGATAGTTTGTAAGTTAGGGCACCACTCAGCAGGGTGGCCCTATTACTGTACTGAATGCCTGGTGGATCTCTCATCCACTGGGAAGTAGAGATCAGAGGGCGTCGAACCGATTGCTGGACAAAGTTGTCCTAAAAGTATGTTTTCCCTTGAGGGACAATTTGCCAGCAAGTTACAGATCCAATGGAAACCAGTCAATGAGTGTTTTAAAGGCCTTGGGAAATTTTTCGCATGGCTAAAAGTTTCTAGTCCATGTGTAATTAGTGTTCTGCTAGTTTGAGACCTCGTCTCGCTCCTATCCACTGGCTTTTCTAACGCTGTCGTGCTGTTATATGACAGACATAATGAATTAATGGTATTAATCGTTTATATTGACCAGTCAAGTTGGTGAGTTTTCAGAAATTTTAATTTATGTATAACCAATAGTGATTAAATTATCCACAAATCTGTGTAACAACTCTACTTTTAGGAATACTGATAAAGAGTACTTTAGGTTTTAGAGGTCTTCATTATCTTCTGGATAATGGGAAAGCTACAGAAGCCAGAAGAAAAGGAAGACCTCAAAAGGCCAAAAGACCTCCATGAGCCATTAACACATATGGCGAACTCACAGCACTTGTCATAAACTTGCAATACTACACTCATCAGCGCCACCTAGCGTGATTTTAAAAGTTTTGTGATTTCAAAAATCTCTGATTTATCAATGGCACTCCTCTGCCGACATGCCTGTTTAAAATTTGACAGTGCCACCCCCTTCCTTAACAATTTCGACTACTCCCAGCAGCCATCTCTCTGCAGCATGCAATCAGCAGACACATTTCTGCATATACAGGGTGTTTCTAATCTACCTGTTCTAATTGATATGGGTGATAGGGGACACCACGACAAATATTTTTGACCAAATAATGTGGAGTCGCATATGTCCCCTGTCACTGCTAAGGGCATTTACTGAATGGGCTTCAGTAGGGCAGGGATAGAACCACTATGTAATCGATTAATCGATATGACCGAACAAATTATCGCTTACCAATTAGGCACATACTCAATTTCCTTGCAGGTTGCAGGCGGATTCAAGTTAGGTATGCACCGTTTCACCACTGTGAAAATGGTAGACATGCATTTAACATATGGGGCCACCAACAGAAATCGAAGAGCAACAGTGCGACTCTACCAGCAATGCTATCCAAGCAGGCATGTACCTAACCACCAAACATTTGCAAGTTTAGACAGGCGAATACGAGAAACTGGAAGATTCCATGTTGACAGGTGTGACACAGGCCGGGAGAGATCTGTGCATACACCAGATATGGAGGAAAAGGTCCTTCAGCTACATGAGAACAATACAACTACAAGTACACAAAGTGTAGCACACAGTGTGGGTGTGGCCCATAGCAATGTGTGGACTGTGGCATGAGCAGGGATTGCAACCGACCGCTGAAGAAACCAGTGGGCAAACACCACGCGACATGGGTAACATTCAGGTTGCAATGCCTTCACCTGCTAAACATGGAATGGATGTAGCAGTTGCTCATGCCACATTCTACACACATTTCTATGGTGTGCTACACTTTGTGTACATGTGGTCGTATTGGTCTTAAGTAGCTGAAGGACCTCCTCCACATCTGGTGTACGCACTGATCTCTTCCGGCCTGTGTCATGCCTGTCAACATTGAATGTTCCAGTTTCTTGTAGTCGCCTGTCTAAACTTGCAAATGTTTGGTGGTTAGGTACATGTCTGGTTAGATAGTGTTGCTGGTATAGTCACGCTGCTGCTCTTCCATTTCCATTGGTGAGTCATGGAATTGGTGAGTCGTTGGTCCGCCATCTCCGCATTGGTGAAATGGTGCATATCTAACTGGAATCCACCTGCAACCTGCAATATAATCGAGTATGTGCGTAATTGGTAAGCGATAATTCATTCGGTCATATTGATTAATCGATTACGTAGTGGTCATCTCCCTAAACTACTGAAGGACTGCAAACGCCTATAGCAGTGATAGGGAACATTTGCGACCCCACATTATATGGCAAAAAATGTTTGTCGTGGTATCCCCTATCACCCATAGTAATTTGTACAGGTAGTTTTGTAACACCCTTTTCAGCAGACATTTATCTGCAGAATACATTCTGGGGAAATTATCGACAATATGCATTTGGCATGGGGATTTTACACAGGCATGTCTGGAGACGAGTGCCATTAATAAATCCGTTAATGTTTTTGAAATCACAAAACTTTTGAAAACATGCTAAATAACGCTGTTAGCACTTGTGGAGCACTTGTGCTCTTTCAAGGGGGAGCTTTCAACATTTTGAAAATATAGCAAACATTTGGTTTTCCCCCCCGCTATAACCAATTGTGATTAACTTATCCACAAATCCCTATAGCTATTCTAATATTTCTCTCGACATTCAAGCCAGTTCTTCAGGGTTGTACCTCCAATAGGTGTAGAATAACAAAATTCTTGCGACAGGTGCTGTGAGTTCGCTGTAGGTGTTTATAGCTCGGCATTAGGCTTTTCTACTTTGGCTATTGGTGTTGTTCCTTTTCTTCTGGTTCCTGACGAGCTATTAACACCTACAGCATTTTATCACAATTGTTTATAGCGAATAAACTACCAAATGTTCCTTGTATTTCCAACATTTGGAAAACACTCTTAAAAGTGGGAGGATGCTGACCGACAAGCACAAACAGTGCCACGTAGCAGGATTTTAGTTGTGTGATTGCAAAAATCTCAACGGATTTATTAATGGATCCTCTCTGCCGACATGCCAGTGTTAACTCACAACATCCCCACTTCCGTCCTAATCTCAGCTACCTCAAGCAGCCCTCTCTATGCAGAATGTATCTGCAGCCACATTTCTGCATATATTTGGTGCCTTTCTAAGCAGATGTGTCTGCTGAAATGTTTGTGCAGAAACATGTGTGCAGTACCATTTGTGCTGCCTTCTTTCTGCAGGATGCAAACTGCAGACAGATTTCTGCATACATTTGGTCCCTTTTTCTGAATAAATATTTTATGCACACCATTGTATAAAATGTTGAAATGATGTAAAGACTGGGCTCCAGGGCTCCAGCCATATGCAGCTTCGGATGTGCGAAAATCCAAATGAGACACTCGTGCTGGAACTCTTAATCCGTGTGCTCATTGGAGCAATCATCAACTTGTGTAGTAAAATTGCAAAGTGTTATTTTATCATGCAAGTGTTTGTAAATAACGTCTGCACCCATTCCCTACAACAGCCTGGTCGGTTAGAACTTTTGTTCCCCTCCCCCATCCCATGTTAGTGTGTTATTGGGTTAGTGTGTCAGTGTTGGGGGTGGGCACATTCGACCAAACAAAGTTCCAGATAACCATCTGGGTCAGGTACAATCATTGCAGGAAGCATTTGTACGCTGCTTAACGGAAATGGCACTTTAACCCTTTCCAAAGTGCGGAAAGGGCCATAAGTGCCGGATAGCCTGGGGAACTTTAATGTTTCGTCACGTAGATTAATGGGGAAACTTATTATCTACGTCCCAGACTTTGGATCATCGAAATCGCCCCAGTAGAGCGGATTCTACAGGCGCACTTCCGGTTTTGGTGATTTTGAATCTCCATTTCCGGTTACGCATTTGTGCCCAATGTATTGAGCATCCACCCGTGTTTGTGTTGGGTGCGCATGCATTAATATGTTTAATATTATTGTTAACGCATTAGAACCTTGCCTCCTGTGATTTTATGGTTTTCCCCTGGCCTTGTTAGCTCTACAAGGTATGGTGATATCTTGGAGCCGTGACCAGGGTCAGGGCCCTGGTTCTAGTGGGGAATTACTTGTGTAGTAATTCCCATAAATCCGTGATCCAGTGGCTATGAAAAATTTGTTGTGTGGAAACTATATTTTCCCAAAGGCTTTCCATATGCGGGGACTTAATAGATGTCCCCCGCCAATACTTGTAGGTGCAAGTTTGGCAAGGTTCAATGACTGCATGACGTACAGGAGGGATGCCCTGACAAAGGGGGCCATGGAATCCCATTGGAGGAATCCCCTTAGCCAATAGGGGAGGCCATCATTTTGGATGGTCTGGCAAGTTGGGATTGTCAGCCATCTTGCCAAAACGTCCTTCACTTCGATCCTGGCTGCTGTGGAGTGTGTCTCCATATTTTGTGTATCCTGTTAATTCAGGATTTTGTTCTCTTTGTTCTGGTGAACAAAATATATGGCTATGTGTTAGCCATTTCTCAGCAAAGGATCTTCGACCTTTCTTACCTATGTGTGTGGCAATAAACATGAAAGCCAACTCGGAAGTCTTGGGAGTTTCTTTATGGGATAAATTGTATTTTTGCATGGTGCCATAAAGAGTGTGTTTTTCAGCAAAAGGGCAAACTGCTGAAACTGGACAACAAGGATTTGGAACACCGAAAAAAAGGGGTAAGTGCAAAAACAGTAAGTTATTTGTTAGACAAACGTTTCCCCCAATGTGTTTCAATGTTCTACATGTGCATGTTCATTGTGTATGTGCATGCTTGTTACAGTTAAGTTCTTGTTTAGCAGATTCGGTCATCAGGCCGAATCTTAGTTGTATACAGTCACCTGGCAGGTCTCTTACCTGCTGGGAAGTAGAGGCTGTGTTAGGGTGCATTAGCTGGTTGCCTCTTTAGGACTGAAATTGTGGTCCCTCAAAGTCTGAAGAGGAACAACAGCTTGCATGAGTGTTTAACCCTAATGTACATGTGGCGCCAAACCCCATGCCAAAAGTGTTAGGATTCAGCTTTGGAAAATTTGGAAAATTTTCATTTGGGCACAAGTCCCATTAACACACCGGAAGCTGTGCTATGTTAACTATTTTCGTTGCCAACTTCAAGTTGAGACCTTGTCTCCTTGTTTTTACAACATAAAACATTTAAATTGTCTAAATTAGCTGTTTTCCACCATGGTCTCTTAAAAAAATTATACATTAAAATATTCTTAGGCAGACCATGTACCTGTGTTGTGCAAAGATTTGCCATAGAAACATAAAGAGTCAAGACATCTATATCTCTATATTTTTCTGCACAGCATTATATGCAGACATATTTACGTATTAAATGTTCTGCATAAATATTCAGAACTTTTTATGGATAACATTTTATGGATAACATTTTCATAATTCAAATAATGTTAAGTCTTGTTAAATCATGGGACTCCTCTTAAATCCATAATACACTGGCTTTAACTCGTCTTGAGTCACAATTTAGGATATGTGAAGGCACCTACAGAGAAGCAATGATTCAATCATGGTATGTCCGATTTAACAGAACTTAAAACGATTAGAATGACGAACATATTATGTTTGTGGGCAATCTTATATGAAATAGTGGGGCACTAAACTAATGTCCCTGATCAATTTAAATTTTATGGGGACATTCAAGCATTAAGTAGGGGGTTTCCAAACTACGAGCTGATTATAAAATCTTGGATTAAAATTAGTTCTGTATTGTACAAGAAATTTGGCAACTGCCTTCTTTTTCGACAATATATCTTCTAGTTGTAAATGTTTCAAAATAAGTTTTGTTGATCAATGATTTTGTCATCAAAACGGGACTTTCAAATTTTGTATGGGCTGAAGATAACATTCGATACTAACATATACATACGTAAAGTACCTTTTAAGGGTGGGGCGTTGCTATAAACAAAGTTTTGTTGGATAATGATTACGCCATCAATATTAAAATTTAATATTTCTGCGAGCTTAAAGTGATGTTTGGCACTTATATACATATATGTGTAAAGGCCTTTTTGGAGAGCATTTAATTGATATACGGGATTGACCTTATTATGATGTCATCATAAATCATTGGATTAAAATAGACAATTTGTCATCCAGTATTGTACAATAAATTGAGTATACTGCCTATTCTTTAGAAAATATTGCTCCTAATTTGAAATGAGACGTTTTTATTAATAACACACCGCGAACCGGAAGACGTCAGCAGCGCTTACGCCCGCCTAATCGACGAACGCCGCGACCAGCCGCGCACATCATCGAGCTACGCCCCTGCAACCGGAACCGCAAGTGGCGCCACTAAACGCCCCCGCAAGGACTGGGTCACTGACGACGAAGGCGGACGACGCCCCTGTAGTGAAGCAGCAGGAGCTTTGTAAAAAGTATTGTGATTGCATTAATTTCATTCTATTCTAATCACGTGTTTCAGCTAGGTGCACGTGGTGAGTGTTTTTCTTGAAAGTGTCTTACTGTGTTTTGTTTTTGGTTAGGGCTTACAGGGTGTCCCCTAACTCATCCCATTTTTCGCACCGAATGCATAGACAGAGATGGACGGCCGTTTCTATGTGTCGTCGTCCTCAGGCGACAAAATCTTCATCGCCTTCCACGACGAGTCAAACTACGCGGAATGGCGTAGGGACTTGAACGTAGCTCTCTCAGGGAACGGTGCATCACACCGTTCCCTGAGAGAGTACGTCAAGTTGACTCGTGAGGAGCCCAGCGCCGCAGCGGATAAGAAGGAGAAGCAAACCTTCTCCGTTGCATGCGATCGGGCATACGCGCTCATCTATTTCTCGGTCCGATCCAACATTCGCCAGATGCTGTTTGAGGGATACGAGGATGGGTGGGACTGCCATAAGGTGCTGGAGAACATCGCGGAGAAATTTGCGACACGAAGACGGACCTGTCGGACATGCAGATGTCCTTTCAGCTCATGTGGGGATTACCGCCCAGCTTCGCACTCAAAATCCAGCTGATCAACGCTTGGCCGGACGCCGAATTCACCCCCAAAAACATGAAGGATGCCCTGATCACGGAGGCACGGATCGTGCGCTTCGCCGAAGAAATGGGTTTCACAGCGCCCAGCGGATCAGGAGGCGGAAAAGTCCTGGTGGCGAAGCAAGGACCAAGTCCCCTGCAAAAACTTCTGGTTCTGGTTCAGCTGCTTCAGGTGCGGGGAGCAGGGACACTGGCACACTGGCAACGGGGCTGCTCGCAGAGACCGCAGGAGACAACGGACACGACCAATCGTCTGTTGGCCCGGTCGCCGGCCTCGCAAGTTGCGAGGCCTCCAAGTGGTAAGTCCCCACGCCGGTGGAAGGGGCGAGGAGGAAAGTCCAAAGAGAGCCAAGCCCAGCAGACACTATACGCTGCACTGACTGCTGCGTCCATCACGACCAACGAATGGAACTGGTACTCGGGCGCACCGGATCATGTCTGCTGCGATCGGCGTTGGTTCACGGACCTGGCACAATGCTCAGCCCAAATTATGTAGGGAATCACTGGAAGCGTCCGGATAGAAGAGAGGGGCACCAATGCCTTTATGGTGTCCGGAGATCATTACGTTCTAAAGGATGTCTGGTACGCGCCCAGAACGTCGCGTAACCTGATCTCTGCCTCTCAGACGGCCCATCAGGCAGGTACAACCTGGACGGGGGACGCAAAACGTCTGCAGACGTTCGACGCGCAGGGCAAGAAGAGCCTTGCGTTTTCTCGGTAAAGGCAAGCCCGGTGACGGAATCCCTGGAAAGTGCCGACGCGACAGTCATAGCGGCTAAACGTAAGACCACGACAGACCCAAGTCCTGGCTTACCGACAGAGGACGGTTCGCTTTGCCTGTGGCACCAACACCTCGCGCACACGGGCAAGGACATGGTCAAACGCATGTCTCAGGGTGATGCCGTACGGGGTATGGCACCCATCAAGGACCCGAAGGCACCGTGTGCAGTCTGCGAGGAGTGCAAGGCGAATCGGCCATCGAGTGCGACCTATGATGAAATTAGCACTGCAGCCCCACTACAGCTCATACATGCTGACATATGGGGACCAGCTCCCGTAGCAACAAAGTCAGGCTTAAAGTACTATTTAGTCATTATTGACGATTTCACCTGTTGAAGCCAAGCGTACCCACTCCGGTCGAAAGACCAAGTTCTCGACCAGATTAAGGTGTACGTCCAACGAATAGAACTACAGACTGGCCGCGCCGTTAAACGGATACTGACCGACAACGGAGGGGAATTCTGCTCAAGAGCTTTAGAATTGTACTACGAGGAGAAGGGGATCGTGCACGTCACGACTAACGTGCACTCCCCCCATCAGAACGGGATTGCAGAGCGCTTCAACCAAGTTGCATTGAAGGCTATTCGAGTCATGCGCAAAGACTCGGCGATGCCCCAGTTCCTCTGGGCAGAATTCCTAATGACTTGTGTACCTCAAGAATAGTCCCACGAAAGATCTTGGGGTACAAGACACCCTTCGAGAGGATGCGTGGATATCCTCCCAACGTCGGACACCTCCGGCACATTGGGAGCATGGTCTACAGGTACCTTCTGAAGGATCTAAGGAAAAACAAACTGGAGGATACCGCAGTTTCCGGCACACTGATTGGCTACTCCAGCGGTACCCGCGGGTACCGATTCATCGACAAGACGTGCGGCCAAGCGTTAATCAGCCGGAGTTTTAGCGCGAAGCTGGGCGGTAATCCTCGCATGAGTTGAAAGGACATCAGCATGTCCGACAATTCCGCCTTAGTTCCACGAATTTTGGTAGCCAAGTTCTCTACGCGGGCGATGTAGGCCTCGACGGATTCCATTGGCTCCATTCGGAGCGAGAAAAACTGGCAAAATAGCTGCTAGGTCCTTTCACGCGTTGACGGTTCGTACGTTTGCCGGATATGCTTTAGCACCTTGTGGCAGTCCCACCCATCCTCGAATCCCTCAAACAGCGTCTGGCGGATGTTGGGCTGGACCGAGAAATAGATGAGCGCGTTGGCCCGGTTGCATGCTGCGGAGAAGGTTTTCTTTTCCTTCGCATCAGCTGCGGCGCCGGGCTACTCGCGAGTCAACTTGACGTAGTCCCTTAAATTGCGGTGCATTAGGGCCACGTTCTAGTCCCTACGCCATTCCGCGTAGTTGGACTCGTCGAGGAAGGCGATGGAGATTTTATCGCCCGAGGACAACGACACGTAGAAACGGTCGTCCATTTCTGTCTACGCGATTCGGTGCGGAAAAATGTGGCGGGTTTGGGGACACCCTGTCGACCCAAACCAAAAAGGACACAGTTAGAACACTTGCATTTTCAAAATGTTCCTGCAGCACACTTTTCGGACATTCTGTCTTTGTAGCACACTTTTCGGACATTCTGTCTTTGCAGCACACTTTTCGGACAACGTATTTGCAGCACACTTTTCGGACACCCTGTCTTTGCAGCACACACTCTCGGTTGGCGTCACTGACGCGTGTCCGATGGTTACAGCTGACCGGTGACGTTATTTGCGGGGGCGTCTCTGGTCGGCGACGGTGACGTCACTTCCGGGAGAATTTGACGTCTCGGCTGTTGCGTCACTGGTGACCCTTTTGGCGCACTTCTCTGGACCTGTGGGGGCGTTTTCGGCCGGGAAGCTTCACAGGTCTGTAGTGGCGTAGGCGTGGGCGACTTCCGGTGGTCAAACGGGCGGGGCACACGATTTCGATGGCCGCGTCAAGCGGCGGTTGGTCCGGCTCGTATTTTGGGCCGGCGGATGTGGGCGCTCGTTGTTTTGGCGGGCACGGGATTATGGCGCTTGGCCGCGTTTTAGGGCGGAGCACTGGGGCCGTTTTTTAAACAGCGGTGGCCTGCTGTCGAGCGGGCGCCTACTGTTTGGCCGTCTCGTGGCGGCGGGCGGCTCGCGTTGAGCTGCCGTGGACGGTTGGCAGGTGGGGTGAGGCGGCCGGTTCGCCCTCGATGGCGCTCGCCTATTGGCGGGCGAGGTTGAGCGGCTGCTGGTCCCTCGTTAGCCGGCCGTTTCTAGCTGGTGGGGCCCGTGGCTTGCGGCGGGCTGGTTAGGCTCCCGATGTGAAAGGGTGGGGGACCCAAGAGGCGGGCGACATCCTCTTATTTAATTATTTCCGCCCGGACTCACGGTTTTGTTTTTGTCGGTGAAAACGCCGATAATCCTTTCGGCAAGCGTGCAGGGCCGCGTGGCAGGCGGCGACAAGGGTGGCCGCTTGTCTTGTGGCGGCAGGGACGGCCTGAGGTGATTTGCCTCCTGGCAAATGGCGGCGGCGGAGTCTGCCGCGGCTTGCTGTCGGCCGGGGACTGCTCAGAGCGTGGCCAACCACGCTCTGCTACCATTTGTTGATTAAATTAACAATGGAGCCGTGGCTGACCAAACATAAACATTACTTTATTAATATTGTTGACGAGGTCCCCGGCGCACATCTGTCCAGGGTGACATCAAAGCAGCAAGTGAGGGCAAGATGGCGCCGGGGCCGAAAACATACGTCAGCTGACGACCCGTCAGCTGACACGAACAACACCACGTGTTCTGGGTGCACGTGGTCTTGGCCAAAAGGGAGGGGGGATACAAAAAGGTACAAAACAATAATCACCTTATTGAACCGTGGACAGAGATGGACATCTCCGTCTGTCGTCATCCAAATTTGGAGTAAGAAATTTGGAAGCCCCCCGACCTCTTCTAAACCCCTAACGTTCCCATTTTTAACACAGATCTCATACATAAATTGTACATTAGCTATAACTGTTGTGGTAATCAGTTAGTTAGCCCTTATTTTGCACAACCAATACCTTTGCTAACTACTGAAGAGAGGCATCACCTATTGACTAAATACCGTCGTCCCAGGAAAAGTAGGAAAACACACCTAACGACAGTTGTAGAAGAGAGCAATTGATCTCATCTTCAAGTGACGAAGACGACCCATTTGATACAACATTACTGTTTGTTCCTGAGGTATATGACCCCTTAGACATAACTATTAACATATTAAATATTGTTACACCTAAAATGGCTAATCCAAACCCAACAGTTTACTATGGACTTATTCAGACCGTGCCTATCTTCTTGGGAGATAAAACTTAGTCTATCCATGACTTCTTTACATTGTTGGAAAATACTGGAGAGTTGGGAGGTTGGCCTGAAGATCAAATGGTTAGGATTGCAAGATGCCGTATTGGAGGCGTAGCAGGGAATTTTGTACTTTCTGAGGATCTTAAGAAAGCTAATTATAAGGTATTTAAGGATGCCTTGTTAAAACGCTTTGATTATGTC
>JAQFYZ010002044.1:0-19104 GCA_034695085.1 Cylindroiulus punctatus
GAGAAAGCTATCAATAAGCGGAATCCCTCTGACTGGCTGTCAGAATTTGTCATTTCTCGTTGAGCCGACTATAGTCACCATCATCATCATTCACCCAATGGACATCAGTGACACCAACTTCTGGCCAGACAAAGAGCTCCATGAACCGTTCCAGTGTTGTCACACATTGATGTGGCGCGAACCTGTATGTTGTAGGTGCAACCCATTGATAAGGGTCACGCCCAGTTGCTTCCCCACATTTACCCCAGTCAGTCACTTAGGAAAATCGGTGTCACTCGATCATCCTCGCCTAATTGCCGTACCAATTAACACCCCCGCATAATTGCACCTGGAATTTCTGGGCGAGCCCTGCCTGTTCTACCTGCACCAAGATGGCGGCCGATCAGGAACACTGCAATTACGCCTTCGCGGAAGAAATGGAGAAAGACAAGACGAGGAAGGGATGAAACGACCCGTACGACGCAAAAAAATGCCGTTGCAAAAAACAAGAGAAATTCTATAGATTCAAAGTTGCCGAAAATCAAGGTGATGCAGCATCTTTGAGCGTCCGTGGTAGGAAAAAGATGGCGGCTAGATTTCCACACGAGTGTAGCGCCCGAACTACAGTATCCCTTATTGCATGACAAGTTGGGTCGAATGGTATTTAGTTGGGACTAGGGCGTTCCAACAGACCAAAAGAATGCAGTCGCCTGTTTGCGATTGATCATGTCAGTCGCTTCACTTCGGCAAGTATGGCAGCCATTTTCCTTTCCCCAATACGCACTGAAATCCTGGAAGAACTAATCGGATAAGCCGAACACGGGCAAAAAGAATGCCAATTTTACGGATTGTAAGCGATTTCTTGAATTATTAGTGATTGTGTAATGGGATGATTGACAGAGTGATGTTCGATAATGACAAATATCCGGATTTTCGGATAATTACTGATGATTCCAGAAATGGCGGAAGCCCATATGGCTCGTTGATTTCGTTGTTTACTCAAGAGCCAATAGACTGCTTGTGCGACCCTGTGCTTTGTCATGGTGGAATTTTGCATGGCAGACGAAAGTTCCAAACGCCTCAAACAGATCGATGTTGAACAAGATGCGGTGGCAGTGACAAATAATCGGAAATTGTGGATTAATTTACTCGTAGCATTCAATCAAAAAGGTTAAATTATAGCAATACAAGTTATGATAATGATTTCGTTATCAGCATCGGAAGACGGAATAATGACAGAATTTCCAGGCGCACACATATCTCCGCCTTCATCAAAGTGGGCTCCAAAATGAGCCAATATTAAATCGCTGATGCATCTCTGTACTCTGTAATTTGAGCAGGTAAAACTGATCGTGTAGTGTCGTGCGTTGTATGGGCACTACCATGACACTACTGCCACTACAATTGACGACTCTTGTATTGACATTTTTTTGCCCGTGTAGGGGCCGCATAAGATTGGCTGTCATCCAGTCCAAACTTAAATGAGACTGACTCTAGTCAGATCCGGGATACAGTACTGGACAGTTACTGGATGCATACTTAGTGGCCGCCATGTTTTGTCGGTTCCAATATGGCGGCGTCCAATGAAGAAGATGGCCGATCTCTGGGGCCTCTAATCCTTGCAAAACATTAACGCCATCTGTGATGCAGTTCGTGCAACCCAAAATGTCATCAAATTCATGTGCTCTGAGACGCACATGAATTCAAGTTCGATGTCATTATCGCGGATAGGGGAGGGACCGGAGGGTCAACCAATGTGGCAATGGGGACGTTCCAGTATTACGTCATTGTCATGGCGGGGATGACGTCACATCCAGCGGCGGTTGATTGTCAGTGGTGACCTGTGGGGCCAGGAAGTGACGCGTTCCATCAACCCTTCCAATGACGCTTGGCGGGCAGTGTTTTCACCCCGTGATTGGCTTTTTTGTTGCCAGCAAAACTGTAAACTGCCGACTCACCAGTTTCACCACCTCGCCTCACCCCCTGCCACGGACAGACGCGTCCCGCAGCATTCCCGAATGCATTTGCCTTGACGGAGGTCAATGCATTGTTTGCAAGTTGAATGGAGTTTTTCCCGCGCATTTCCGCTCCGCCAGGCCCCGTTCTTGAGGTGTCCACGACCACCGTGGCCCGTGCACCAGCAAGCCGGAATTGCGCAGACAGTTCGGGTAGCACCAAGATGGCGGCCAGACAGTTTAGACTCGCCACCTGCACGAGAGCAGAACGGCGGCCATGGCGTCTGCTGGCGAGCAGGGAGCGGGCCTATTAAGATGGAAATGATGATGATCAAAGAAGGCGAATGGCGAGTGGAGGAAAGGAATGCCAGGCATTTCTTTGGCTTCGAGCAACAGCAGCCAAGCCTAGAAAAAGCCAAAAAAAAAATTAAAAACAGCTGGTCGGTAGACACGCCCCCCTGGGCAGCAATCCAGAGATAAGGAGAATGGCTCAATGGCCACGTTGTCCATGTAACAGGTCGGCGAATTGGCAACGGTGCCATTGTGAACGAGACAATGCCCCTAGATTGTACAGCCTTTACATCATTGGTCATCAGCAGCTAATCCTTTATCATTAATCACCAGTAAACCAATCTTTTATCAATGGCCATCCTTAGCTCAATGGTCATCTGCAGCTTATCACACTTCATTGGTCATCAGCAGATTATCCTTTATCATTAAGGTAGCCTTTTACCTTAGCTCATCCTTTACCATTGGCCATTTGTAGCATGTGTCTTTCACCATCGATCAACTTGAGCTCATCCTGTGACAGAGATACTCTGTACATCATCTGCAGCCATCCCTTTAGGCTTTATCACTGGTCATCATCCACAACGCATCATACATCATTGGGCATCTGCAGCCCCATCCTCTATCAATGGTCACCTGCAGCTTATCTTTTGCCATTGGTCATCCATCTAGGGCATCCTACATCATTGGTCAACTCATTATCTTTTATGATCACATGTAGTTCGATCAGATGCATGACCACTCAAGATCCTCTTCTCTTCGGCCTCCATGTGATCTTTGGCTACGCTCAAGAATTACGTGCCGAATCTCGAGCCACCTCTCCAGAATCTTGAGCTGAGAGAGCAGAATTCCTGAAAAACAATTTGCTGAGCAACTGAAAACACCTGATGACTCACCATCATAGCTTTTGACATTTGTCCAAAATTCGCCAACTGCAGATTCATATCAACTACAGTCCATGGGACCCTATCCATGCCCTTTAACCTGGCTATGTCTGTGGATCTCTACGAGGAACTCGTCCATTACAGGTCGAGCTAACGCCGCCTGGTGGAGGGCTGCACCCAGTACGATGAATTCCACCATGTCCGCCACCATAAATATGCAACGAATATCAGTCGAGGAGTGGATTGTCCAGTTTCAGGAATGCAAGACCAACAGGGCCGAAGGAGGCGGAAAAAAATCAGAAAGCAAGAGAAAATCGTGAAAGCATGGCAAAAATTCAAATGCCGAAGACAGAATGACAATAAGGGGGACTGGAGCAACCACTAATGGCATCAAGCCATCAAATTACTTAAATGTCCGTCTGTAATTCCGAGCCAATAAAAAATTGCCAGAATCTAAAACGGCATTAGGCCTCATAATTAATCACCAGACACTGTTAGGGAAAAATAATGAGGAATGTACTTTTCTTTTTCGTTCTTCTTAAATTTCATGGTCAATTATTTCTCAGATGGAAAATTAATGACAAGTCCAGCGATATTGAAATATTCGGGGAGTACATGTTTGTAGAAATTTTCAAAAGTGTGTATGGGTGGCCTATATTGCAGTTTTGCACCTGAAGAAGATTGTGGAAGACAATTTGGCAATGCGCTCTAGCACTCAAGACATCTGAAATCATGTTTGCCAGAAGGCAGCTGATATCCATTTGATAATGACAATGTCATGTAGTACTGATACTACTGGAAGGCATCTGACATTCATATCAGATGATGTGACGAGCAAATGCCTACATGGAAAGCAGTCGACCTATGTCTTCACAACTCGTTTATTACTAGGCATCTGACGTGTTCTAGCTAGTAATGGAAGACATCTAAAAGACGTGTTCTAGTAATGGAAGACATCTGAAACTGACTGAAAGACATGTTCTAGTATTGGAAGACATCTGAAAGACGTGTTCTAGTAATGGAAGACATCTGAAAGACGTGTTCTAGTAATGGAAGACATCTGAAAGACGTGTTCTAGTAATGGAAGACATCTGAAAGACGTGTTCTAGTAATGGAAGACATCTGCAAGACGTGTTCTAGTAATGGAAGACATCTGAAACTGATTGAAAGACATGTTCTAGTATTGGAAGACATCTGACAATGTGTTCCGCTGTACTGGAAGATATCACCTAGGTGTTCTAAGCACAGTAACAGTTTCATCAAAGTTCCTCAAAAGCAATATTCGAAGAGAATCAGCCTGCCAATCGCTTCAGCTTGTAAATCAACGCAGATTCTTCGAGGAAAAGCAATGCGACACAATCATCAAAGCTGATCAACCCGATATCCCTAGCTTACCTTATTTTCCAGCGTCGAATTGCCTTTATTGGAATCCACTGGAATTTCGCCTGAAAGACAAAGAAGGGGAATTCAGATTCAAGGCACTCACATACGTGTTTCATCTCATCCCGATTGAGGATTAAGCGAGTAATCCCGCCCCACAGTTTCAAAGATTCGCCGAATCCAGTTTATTTATTTGCATCAATTGTTTCATGACTCAGACCCGAAAACAACTTCGATAAGGCCGGAAAAGGATTAATCGAGCATAGGAGGCGAATGATAAGATTAAGGGTGGATTAGGAGACACGAGAGGAAACAAGCACCGGGATGTAGATCAACAGGTTGTTTCCAAACAAACCAGAATGGTGATGGTGACAGATGAGCAATTCAACGACATGATCGTAAATTCCACACACATGCCTTATAAACCATCAAGTGACCCCAAAAAATAGGTCAACTTGAAATACATTGTACACAGGTATTTTTGTCAATGGACACGACGTAAAGCCAAAGGGTTTAGAACCCAAAGCATCTATGGGGTCAAATGAGTGCAGTGGACCTTGCATGACACTAACAATAAAGGCTAAGGTTGCTTTTTTGGTCCATGCAGGTGTAGGACGTTAAAACGGTGACCAAGAGCTACTGTAGGTCAATTTCACAAAGATGTTTATAGGGGGCGTCGCCCTGGGTCCAATAATAGAATGGAAACCTTGATCACCTCCAATTGAAATTCAGAGCACAAACTGCAGAAAATTGTTATCTGAAATTTTCTTTTTGCAGAACAAAACGTTTTCATGCATTGCTGAGTGCAAAAAATTTTAAATTGGAAAATGAAGCTGGAGTCATTTTTTATTCCCATTTCATTTTCCAACTAGAAAGAAACCTGAAAATATATCTCAATTTTCGTTATATTCTCACAAGCAACGTTTACATGTAAGCTTTAACACGCCTTAAAGAGAATCCTAACATCAAGTCACTGGATTTGTGAATATACAGTGTATTACTTGTCATAAATCTGTCACCAGATGGTGCCATGTTGCAAAACACCCAGAGTCCTCTGCTTCATCTGCTCCATGTGCAGCACGAACCTTGTCGTGTGTGGGATGTGTAAAATTTAGTCTGCTTAAACTGTTTACACGCCATTTGAGCTACTTTAACTCGCTTGGTCTGAGCAGCTTCGACTCAAACCGCATCACTCCGCTTCTTAAATCACGAATGCTCAAGTCAAGTAACGTTATGTAAACCAGGGTTGCATTCTCGACTTCTTTAGGTTAACATATCTCAAAGTCATCTAAATTTTGGGTTGGTACATGTATAAACATTGCAGCCAGTTATAAATTTTGGCAATCACTACACTGTATGTTTACATAAAGACTGTAAGATACCTTAACTTAACTAAGCCATGCATGCAAACCTGTTTTACACATCTTTACTTGACCGTATATTTTGAACCATTGCACCGAGGCAAATCATGTAAACTCACAACTCCAGTGACTTAATGCAAGGGAGCTTATTTAAGGTGAGTTAAAGTTTGTAAGTAAACAGTGTGTATATATAAGCAAATCTAACATTATCCAATTACAAATTCCGAATTTTCAGTACTGATATGCTAGGAATTCTGGGAGCAACTCTGCATCACCTGAAGAGTTCTCCAAGTTGGAGGAATCATGGAATGCAACAAACTTGGATGAAAAAAACAAGGTTAAGAAGGCAATGGGAACCGCTCGTTAAATTCTGCAGCATTTTCGCCTAATTATCTTTCTGGGGAATCATAAATTTTCATCAAAACTCCATTACTTAAACAAACGTCAAAAATCACGTTCTGGCAGCCATGTCGGTTGTGCTAAACCGCTTATCCTTGAAATGTCAGCGCTATCGCATTCCTGAGCGAGCCTTTGCCCTTCTAAGGTCATCGTGACGTAGGTGGCCGCCCTATCAATTCTGGTCACGTACTGCAGCATGCGTCTAATCCTCGCCATAGGGGGCGCCATCGCCATCTAATCAGGCTTTGGAACGGCATGCACAGCGTCGAGTTTCCACTTGCTGGTATTGCGCATCCATGCTGAAGATGTGAAGCTAGCATTAGGATGCTGCTTGATGCAGAAGTGGGTTTTTGTTGAAAGGAGTGTGTTACCTGAATGTCGCAGTCATGGTATTGATGGTAACGCCCTCCAATGCCAAACTGCGAGGCAGTGAACTGGCAGCGAGATTTTGCAGCTATTTTTCAAGCTGTCTGACAGCTGCTATCTGCATCCGCGCGACAGCAGCCATCCATTACCGAAGGAAGGATAGCCGTGGTCACATTCCAGCAAAACGCCCCCAAGATGCAGCGCCCCCTAGTGTAGCATATACAATGTAACAAATTCATCCCAGTGGCAAAAACTTTATACTCGTTGAATGTAAACAAGAAAAATTAAGGGATTCTCCATAAAGCACCTTCTGAAAGAAGGTGATCTTCAGGGCTTCAAAGATTATTCCAGACCTCAAGGACTTCTTGATTTCTACAAGGGAAGGAAAGCTTCATAAGCCCCACTGCAGTTATTGAAGTCTGAAGACTTGGTGATCAGTTTGAAATTAAAAAATCTTGCATACAAGAACAATTCAATGACCAGTATGAGAAATTCCTCGACTAATTCCAAGACTAACCAGATTCCCTGACTCTCTTAACCCCCTTTCAAAGGACACCATAGAGCACATTTGGCCCTATTTTCTTTGCGCGCCATTTCACAATTGCTGCCATGAGTGATGTGTCCATCCCAACCTCCACAAGTACTCTTCTTTCAAATTCAAACAAGCTGATTGTACTGCAATTCTCTTGCTGGGATTACAGTCAACTTGGAAGTTGTTCAGTATTCTACTCTTGAGTGGATCAATGATGAAAATCCACAAGCCTTCAACCCCGCCATTTTTGTTTGGTCAACTAGCGCCACCAGGGGGCTGACAAGGCCACGAGGACGAGCTTTTCCATGCTGGGGTCGTGTACAGGTGCAGCTCAGGTGCGAAACCTCCTCCTGGGTTGAAAGTCACGCGAAGTGCTCAGGTACAACGCCAAAAGAGGAGAAAAGAATCCCGTTTTTACGCCCCAGGCCACCAGGGGGAAGGCGCCACGGCGCTCCGCCTGTAGAAACGGACAGAGGCAGGTGCGCCTCTGCCATTAGGCCTACTGTTAGGTCTTGGAATGAAGTTATTGGAGTTATCTGTAGCTAGAAAACTGCAGAACGAAATTTCTTCCATGTGCCAAAGTTTCAACTAATTGATATGGAACGTGGTTTCCAGTCATTTTCTTTTGTTATAAAATTGCAAAAAAGATAAAAATGGCGGGTGTATAGGGGAGTCCCATGGTGTTGGTGGTCCATCAGTTGATTGTGTGAGGAGCAGTTGACACTAATAAACTTCACGTTACGTACACTGTACTTGGCGTTGACTCTCACATTTATAACAGGAGCTTGCGAAAGTTGTCAATACTTTGCAATTACGCGCTGAGTGCGGTTTGTTAATTCGAGCCTTGGTGCAAGCAGGCATAACTTATCGACTAATACTCGTATCAATGAGTGCAGGGAGCCAAAGCAACCATTAATAAGATTTGCATCCAAAAGTGTCTCGATTTTGCCCACCTGATCTCAAAGACTTTAGCAGGACTTCCATGGGACATCCAAGCATTATGACAATGTGCCACCCCCTCAGTTAACAAGGAATACTGAGTGTGACATCTCTTGACTAATAGTTACATGCGTGTGAAAACCAATGTGACGGTTGAATTTCCAGGACTTCCAGGTCCGGGAGCATCCCGTCTCAAGGACTCACCTGGGAGGCGAAAGATTCACCAGTGAAGCACGTGGGCCTCGCCTCAGCAACATCACGTTTTGGGGACTTTTCAGAACAGGCCCGACTTGCCAATTCTCGAAATTAATTAAAGCCAACTCCCCGCACACCTTAGTGACTGTTTCTTTTGGGGAGTAGGAAGAGCCGCAGGGGAGTAAACTTAAGGCGGTCAAGGTTACTCCCCGCAGTGTTGCGTAATGGGTTGATCAACACAGCAACAACAAACAAACTAATAATTGCGTCATTTGCACCAGACAGGGGCCAACCATAATTAACGCCCCAAGTCGCTTCTACCCTTATATTTCCTTGAAAAAACAAATATTTTATCTCGTAGGATATAGCCCCATTGACGAGGGGTTAGCAGATTGTAATGTCAGGTGTACATCATGAAGTCATGGTAGCCACAGTAGCACACTGCAGTCATTGCATTCCCACTGAGGTCACTACAGTTCCACTGAAGTCCCTGAAGTTCCAATGATATCATTGTTGCTCCAATGAAGTAATTGCACTGTAGTCACTGCAGTTCCACTGAGGTCACTGTAGTACCACTGAGGTCACTGCAGTTCCACTGAAGTCCCTGAAGTTCTAATGATATCATTGTTGCCCTAATGAAGTAATTGTTGTCCCACTGAAGTAATTGCACTGTAGTCATTGCAGTCCCTCTGAGGTCACTGCAGTTCCACTGATGCCATTGCAGTCCCACAGCAGTCATGGAAGCCTCACTGAAGTAATTGAAGTCTCATTGAAATCATTGCAGTCCCACTGAAGACATTGCAATCACACTGCAATTCACTGAACTCCCACTGACGTCATGGAAATTCGACTGAATCGGTCATTGAAGTCTCACTAATTCACCATCAGGACAGGTGTAATGGACGGCCCTTATCGGGCTAAACCTCAAAAAATCACAGTAAATGGGATTGATTCATCCCATACCTGTTGCTCATCCCAGCCGAAGATGTCCGAGGCCGAATTGGGATGGACGGGAGGGGGTTATCGGGGTCGAATTAATGACTCAGCCCCGAAATCCGGGCGTAAATGACCCCTCGGCGAGGGCGCATTGTTCGCGAGACAATGCGAGAAACAATCGACTTTTTAAAATTCAAATCGCATTTTTGCTATAGTACGTTACTATCAAAAATTACTCACCTCTTTCGGCATCGTTTAGCGTGGGGGCCGCCGGGTGGTGCTCGTCGTCCTGGAAATTGGGGTTGACGAAGGCCCCGAAATCAGAGTCGGGTCTGTCAGAGGTCAGAGGTCGATTTTTGGCTGCAAACAGAAAAAAACACCATTATCAGAATCGAAACAATAAAATAATCACGCGCAGAATTCTGGAAAAAGCAACTTCACAAACGTCACTGACTATGGTGGCATTTCAAGAATTTCAAGGAAGTCCTGCAAAATTCCTGAAGTCCACTGCAGTCTGAACTATAGATTACAGTGGAACTTCATGGACGTCCTTCTTCTGAAACCCCATTCGCCTGTCCCTAAGTCCACAATGAGTAAAGTATTAAAGTTAGGCTGAACTCGATCGCACTTGCAGTGACTAGTTCACAAACTTCACAAAACCTCAATGACTTCACCTTAGACTGTAATGTTGTGAGTGGATTTCAACGACTTCAGTGAAACTTCAATGACCAGCGTGCAATTTCATGATTTTCATCAGTGGGATTTCAAGGATGTCCTGACTTCCGTTAAATCTCACGGAAGTGTTTGAAGCCCCACGTACTGAAAGACCTTTGAAATTCCATGTTGGAAGTCATTCAAGCCCATATGAAGAATCCACGAACTTGGCAGTACTTGCAATGACTTCAACTTCATCACAGACTTTAATGACCCCAGAACTCGATCCCAAACTTCGTGGGACTTCAAGGATTTCCTGACTTCGGCGAAGCCCCACCGAAGCCCATAATATGTGAAAGTGCAGTAACTTCACTGACTTTATGCAACGACTTCAACCCAGACTCAAATGACTTCAGTCGTACCTAATAACTTAACTCAGTGGGACAGCAAGGACTTTAATATGGGACATCCAGCACTTCAGTCGCACTTGAATGACTTTAGTGGTGCATCAAGGACTTCAGTGGGACTTCAACCAACAAGTACATGTACACCTACATGTAACTTCACCAATTGTTAACCCTCGATACTCCCCCAGGTATTCCGTATTCCACTAGTTTTACACGTGACATACACCACGGCCCAAGTGGAACCATTCCAACATTGTGCACTGCACAATGCAACAACATCAGGTAGTCACATCAAGCGCCCCAAGCCATTCCAGTTCCCCCCAAAGTGCTTTTTGTTGCCTTCAGTGCCGGATTTAGGACAAATGAGGTCCCTTGCTTGGGTCCTGAAGGAGGTAGCAGCAGTTCGACATCGGGGCCCTGTGCTTGAGCACACCTAAACACAATGGCAAATTCGGCACTGGGTGCCTTCATTGAAAAGTCATTTGAACGAAAATATGCACGAGCGCGAGTATTTGCCTCGCAAAAAACACAAAGAATCCGCATAATAAAAGCCAGCCAGTCCCCAAAAAGCGCTTTTTTTCCCTAGCAAAGTACACACTGAGGGCAATTTTCCCCAAAACGAAAATTTGCTTTCAAAGGCGCCTCCCCTGTACGCGCAGCTATTTCTCCCCCTCCACTCGAAAGTGAGAAAACGTGAGAAACTAGCCCCTCGGTCCCCCTCAACGCAAAAATTCCACGAGACAAAGTTCCGTTTGTCCCTAATGCCAACTGGCCACTTGTCATTTTTGTCTAATTTTGGAGTAAATTTTCTCTTAAGGCAAAATAATTATTTAAATTTAGAAGAAAATTACGAGCAGAGAGCTTTGCTCTAATCTAGACCAATCATATCGCAGCGTTGAAAAAATTAAGAAAATTAGAGCGGAGCTACAGCCAGTGTCGCCAGATTCTGCGTGAATTTACTGGGGATTTTCTTACGGCGCTTTTGCCAATAGATACATGTATCTTCTCGTGCAATTTCTTCCCCCTTGGCGGCGTTGCTCATACTTAAATAAATTAGGGCATCGGCATGTGGGTAGCGGAAAATTAGGAAAGCCAACTTAAGACCAACATTAAGCCAAAAAATGACAAGTGAATAGGAAGTAAGTCCTGGTGCCGTAGCTGCGCCGCTCGCTCGTGTCCCAAGATGGCGGCCAAAAAAAGCGTGCTCGAGCTTGCCCGATTTCGAATTTGATTCGCCAGAAACAGCATATTAACGCCTGGGCCACCCAAATCGATTTCTGCATCCATAATCGAGTTGCATCGCTTCCAGAAATGAAGTTAAAAGGCTGGAACGGTTGAGTGAATGGCAGCTGATGCCAAACGAACAAGACGCCATTGTTGCGAACAAGCTGACCACAATAAGGAAACTTTACACCGAACTTATCAAACGTTGAAACGCTACCTGCCTCTGGGCAGGGCAACCCGAAAAAAAGAGGTTAACCGAGAACGAAATACATGTATTTCCAGAATATCGAAAACGGGCAGTTAATTGCCGGCCGATTAATTTAATTTTTTCCGAAATGGGTCAAGCATGCATGACGGCTGTTGGTTTTAACCAAATGCGGCGAAATTAACTCCAACATGGCCGACCCAGGAATGGCACGCCAGATGGCAGATACTGCATGCATTTACTGGGGATTTTCCGGCGGCGCTTTTGCCAATGGACATCATTTCCTGCCCACTCTTCCCCCATGGTGGCGCTGATCATACTTAAGAAAATGAAGAGATTGGCACGTGGATAGGGTCGGAAAAGACCAAAATTAAGCCAAAAAAATTACAAGTGGACAGAAAGCACGAATGAAAAATAGACGTCATGAAACCTCCGTAGATCCAGGAAGACTATTTAATGACTTTATTAAGGCCAAAGCAGGCGTGGAAACGAAGCTAACGAGTGGGCAGCCAAACAGAGAGAAAAGAAACGAGAATAATTATCTAATTGTATAAACGCTCCCACCGTTTGGCATCATTAATCAAATTCCGAGCCGTCAACATACCTGAGCCAAAAAATCAAAAAAAAATCTGAGAAAGTTGTTTGATTTCACTCTCAGTGCCTCGAATTCACCGAGTTGACATGCAGGCTTTAACTCGATTCACCTCAGAACAAGTCACTTTCACTTTACACCGCTGTAGCACCCAGAATCCTTTGCCGCATAAGGCCCATTGAAAGTGTGACTTTGGGGACACCCTGCATAAAATTTCCAGAAGCAATGTCTCCTTTCCTAATGAACATATGAAAATAATTTTTGTGACTTGCGTTTTTTGGCATGTGCTGTTGAAAACGTATGGAAATGTATATGATATTAATAACAAACGATAATTCTATGTTTCACCTCTTGATTTTGGTTTATGGTTTATGGTTTATGGGAATATAAGAGATTTACTGTCGTTGGCAAAATAAAAAATATCTGGAAAAATTCTAAAAACGAAATGTCTTTTCATTTTACATAGCGCAGGAACTTGCTATCAATATAACCTTTGAATTAAAACATTTAGTTTCATTTGAAATTATCTTATCAGTCCAAAATTATCGAAATTCAATTGCAAAAAAATCACTTTTAATGGGCCATAAAGCAACACGGAGCTTGGGTGTGTTTGCTAAACCAGATACATGTACATGTATATGGCATATTCACCACAAGCAGCAAAATAAGGCCCAATTCATTTCAATTCAACTCAGTACCCTACAATCAGTAATTGAATACCATGTAGAGGGGTGTAGTCCATCAACCCATCATCACCCCTTTATTAGGTATGGTCATTATGTTGGGTCACCAACATCATTGTTAAATTGAATTTCTTGAAACTTAAGGCTATCTTTTGGAAGAGAATTCAAACCCCTGATGGCATGCAGGAAGAAAGACCAATAATATGCATTCACCTACATGTACATGTATAAGTGAAACTCTTGAAGGGTCCCATGAAATCCCACTTATCCAGGTTAGACTGTATCTTCAAATCAAACAAAGGTAGATACAACAGGTTTACATGACTGACTTTCTAAGACTAACGTATCAAAGTTTTACTTAAGCTTATCTATAGAACAGAAGTGCTTTAAAAAAGTTTTAGCCTGACATACTGTAGGCCCACCGTACATACGGACAACAACTTTTGTTTCTTAAAATACGCTTTGTAAGTACATGTACATGTATTATTAGAGATCGTCTTCTGTCATGACAAAATGGCGTTTTTGAGATCCCCACCCCCAAATGACCATCATTGGCCGATTTTAGGCACACAAAAAAACATTTCAAAAACTTGAACTTTTTGAAAAGATGTGTCATCAAAAATTATGTATGCGAAAAAATTACACTCGAACGTTTACAACTTTCAAATCTGTTTACGACAAACCGCCCGTGACGTCATGTCGCCAAATCACAGTCGAAAGGGATTAAACCTGATAAGTCAACAGAAGCAGGTCATTAATCAGATGCGCGGTGTTTGATAAAAGCCATTTACAATCATTTCGTTTTAAACAGCTCTCTCCACTGTCAGCTCATTGCGGAACAAAAGCCAGCTGACAAAAGTTAAGCCGGCCAATAATAGTCGACTATCAGGACAATCCCGACAAAGGGGTGCCACTAACCCACATGACCTTATAGTAAACAAAATTGTTGTAGCAAAATGTTGGTATCAGTCCACGAATTTACAAACTATCCATCAGCTGCCACTCCGAACTTATAGCATCAGTTACAGGAACGAAAACCACAAAATAATAAGAAAACAACGATGGCAGGACATGCAAGAAGAGTGGCATCAAATGGATATCAACTTTATAGAAACACTGGTTTTTTTCTATGACAAGAAGGCAGAAATCCATTATAGAAGCGAATGGACTTTGTGAAAAACAATCACTGTGCAACAGTATTCCTCGTTTGTTTTCTGTATGACGTCACCCTCCATACACTTTTGAACCATAATTTTTCGCTTTTGTAAATTATTAATTAAATTTACAATTTCTTTAAAGGCTGGTTAGGAAATTCCATACTCATTATTTATATTGTATTTTGATATTCGTTGCCATTTTATTTCATTATTTATTCATCATTTTGCATCATGATGTCTAAATAATTAATGGCTCCTTATGTCCATTGAGCTTCACATTTTTTTTTGGTAAATGGTTTTTCAATTCTGTTTGTGCATACTAGTACCTGCAAACAACTGTATACACTGTAAGTAACATTCTGCTATAACTGGTTTTCAAACGATTCTAGGCTTACGAATCATGACACTTTTATTAGGTGTGTAATTTTATTACATGTTGCGTGAATACAGGAATAAATTTATCATTTTCATGGTGTACAATTATGTCACACGCCAATGAAATTTCGCATTGTACGTTTCCTTGTTCTTTTTAATAAATTGTTTTTCAGTTCTGTTTGTGCATACTCGTAAACAAATGTACAGGTAATATTCAACCAACTGGTTGTCAAACTCTGTTCGTTTATTCACGAATAATGTCAATTTCATTAGGTGTCCCAAAACTTTTTTGCCCACTGTACATTGAAGGTGATGGACGCATCGTCCAGACAGTCATGCAACTGTCCTCAGACTTCACAAACAATATTTTAGGGCGACTTGGTTGTTATCAATCCACTGTTTTACAAACATGCCATGCCCCCATTCCTCAACTCCATTCCGCGCTCATCAGACGACTGGAATGCGTGGTCTCACGGGGGCCCGTCCTGGGTTCGCCTCCCAAGGTCGGCACACTTTTTTTTGTGTCTTTTTTCCTTGTCATCTGTCTCGCTGTTTTCGTTTTCACCTCACCAAAACAATTGCGCAACGGCAAACCAATGTGGAGGCGAAACAAAGGTCTAAATTAGTAGCATTCCTATTCAGTTGTTTTTCTAGGGGGGCAATGGCGTTAATTGCCCTCTGCTACCCTCAATTTCACGGCTCGTTTCGATCGCCAAATTGTGCCACCAGGAAATATTCCAAACAGGGGAACGCTCACGTACACTGTGCACCCTACACGAAATTTTGTGGGTCAGCTGGCATGGCGCCCAAATTCCGTAGTTTACAGGAATGCGATTTCGCTGACTTGATAGCGTGATATGCGCCCAGATTGGAGGTGATGGGAGTGTTTGTTCGTTGCCCTATCGCTGATTTCATCCGAAAACACGTCGTAATCACTAACTGAAATTCATTCAGGCAGCGGGGGTGGCTGGTGGAGAGCTGCTTGTAATGTTTCCTGTCCACCTGTAATTTTTTGGCTTAATTATCTTCAGTTGGCTTTCCTAAATTTTCGACCCTACCCCCAACTCCCCAAGCCCATCTCTTCATTTTGGATCTTGGTCAAACTGGGATAATTTCAAAGAGGAATAAATTCTCTACGTAACGCACTTTTCCGAATTCAAATCGGACATTCAGTTGATGTAAAAAACGAATATTTGGGCAATACATGCAGGTGGCTCGAATTTTTTGCTCATATTAAAGTGTATGATCAGCGCCACCAAGAGGGAAGAAAGTGCAGGAAAAGACGTCTATTGGCAAATGCGCCGCCAAAAAATCTCCAGTAAATGCATGCAGTGTCTGGCAACACTGGCTGTAGCTCGGCTCTAATTTTCTTAATTTTTTTTAATGCTGCGATATCGTTGGCAGAGATCTACTCGTAATTTCCCCCTAAATTTCTGTAATTTTTTGCCTTATTAGAAAATTAAGAAAAAAGTAAGTCCAAAATTAGACAAAAATTACAAGTGGACAGGTAGCATAAAAGCAGTCATCGAGAGAACCGGACTTCATTGACTTCAGTGATACATTGTACTTCCATTAGACTTCGTCAGGACGTTTTGAAATTCAACGCAAGTTCAACAGAACTTACAGAAGTCAGCAAGTCCTTGAAGTAACATTGAAGTACCATGGTAGTTTACTGAGTTCGGTGACGTTCAAAAGCTGTGCACATGACCGCGGACTCCAGGGAATTCATCATTACTTCTGACTTCAAACGTACATGTACCTTAAGAGAAGTCGAGCAGTCCATGAAGAACCACCGAAGTGTCATTGCAATCACTGATGTCCTTATGATTTTACGGAAAATTCAGGTGTACAGTAGCACAAAAAGGGATACATCAATGACACTTCAATAGTCAGGAAGTCCTTGGAAGTGCTAGTGAAATCATTGAAGTACATCTACTATTAAAATCAATGAAAGCCACTGAAGGCCAGCAAAATTCATGAAGGCCCTTGAGGTCCTCGAACAATTAGTTTCTGAAAACCTTAGTATAGTCACTGAAGCCTGTGAAATAAGGCTAAAGACATCAATAAAGACAACAAGACTGAAAAAATCCTGGAAGGCCACAGCATGCATGTGACATCTTGCAGTCTCACCTTAATGAATGACCTTAGTCAATTTTTTTCATTAAAGATACAGCACACCGTTTCGAAGACGTTGT
The DNA here is from genome assembly GCA_034695085.1 of Cylindroiulus punctatus. Lineage (NCBI taxonomy): Eukaryota > Metazoa > Arthropoda > Diplopoda > Julida > Julidae > Cylindroiulus > Cylindroiulus punctatus. The sequence continues at coordinate 16,707 of JAQFYZ010002044.1, forward strand.
GCTGCATCTTCAAGGTGACTATTACTTCAAAGACCAGCTTCCTGTCCACTTGTAATTTTTTTGGTCTTATAAGTAGTCTTTTCTAATTTTTCGACCCTACTCATGCACATGCTAATCTCATAATTATCGTAAGTATGATCAGCGCCACCATGGGGGAAGAAAGTGCAGGAAAAGATGTCTATTGGCAAAGCGCCGCCGAAAAATCCCCAGTAAAGTCATGCGATATCTGGTAACACTGGCTGTAGCTCGACCGTTCCAATTTTCTTAATTTTTTTTAATGCTGCGATATGATTGGCCCTAAGTAGAGCACAGACCCGTATTTGCTCCTAATTTTCTATAATTTTTTTCCTTAAGAGAACATCAAGAAAAAATTACTCCAAAATTAGAAAAAAATTACAAGTGGACAGATAGCATCACTGTCCGATTGAGAGCTGAGAGCGAAAGCAGTCATCGAGAGCGCCCCACGACTGGTTGCCCCAGCAGGAGGGGGCACGCGTGGGAGGCCCAGCCGCCACCCCTCTGGCCCACAGACCCAGTGGCCAACATTGGGAGCAACAGCATTACTTGTGAGGTGGGATAATAGCGCAAATTCCTCGCCCAGGTGAAACACACGCTGCAGAAATCTATAGTGACGCACCGAAACCCCACGACGGCACCTGGAGGGAATCCAGGGGACTGTTCATTACAAAAATTCATTTTCAAACAATGGTTATTTACGAGTAGGAAATTATGTCTCCTGGTAAAAAGCTTACGGACAAGTTTCTTATTTCATGTATTTGGTTGACAGGGAGTGCCAGCAGGCGGCGCTGTAGCCGCTAGGCCGAAAAATGGCGTCTACGTAGGCATCATGTGACCAAATCGCCACTGCGAGCAATGATATCCGTGACTTTTTGAAATTAAATCACTTTTCCCTGACTTTTTCGACATGAATGCTTTCCTTGACTTTTTAAAAACCCATTGCCCCGACTTTTTGATATGTATCACTTTCCCCCTAACTTTTTCAAAACTGACCGCTTTCATCCGGCTGATTTCATCGAAATAAAATTCATTTTACCTACCGTTTTCAAAATAAATCTCTTTTCAGTAACTTTTTCAAAAACAATCAACTTTCCTTGACATTTTAAAAATAAAATTACCATTCCTTGATATTTTAAAAATAAAATTACCATTCCTTGATATTTTAAAAATAAAATTACCATTCCTTTATATTTCAATATCCCATTTCCCATGAATCACTTTCCCATAAAATTACCATTCCTTGACATTTTAAAAATAAAATTACCATTCCTTGACTTTTCAATATCCCATTTCCCATGAATCACTTTTCTCTGAATTTTTCAAAACGAACCTCTTTCACCCGGCTGATTTCATCGAAATAAAATTCATTTCACCAATTTTTAAAAACAAATCTCTTTTCCCTAACTTTGTCAAAATAAAATCACATTTCTCCTCATATTTTTGGAATCCCTTTTCCAGACTTTCCAAAATAACTTTTCCTTCTATGAAATTTTTAAAAATAAACCACTTTTTCCGGCAGACATTTTCGAACTCAACCTCGTTTCCCTAACGTACGTTTTCAAAATAAATCTTTATCCCCTCACTTCTTTAAAATCACTTTTCCCTGACTTTTTCAAAAATAAATCACACTGTTCTTCGTGCGAATTTCGCAAAACAGGAGCCGGAGATTGATACATGTACATGTACATAAAAGCCGATTAGCATTTTCATGGCCTGCGAAATGACGTCACCCGTGGCAAATAAATCCCAACCATGACAGACGGACGGACAGCTGCATTTCATTTCGCTAATGCAAATGGAGATGGGAAAATTATTGGCTATCAAAAGGACATAACGACCAATAAGAAACTGATGCAATTGAGTGAAAAAATCCTATCGAAGGCGGAACTCGCCATTCGTGACGCAATGGTTGTTCACGCCAACAAAAGATACCTATAACAACGGACACTCACGTGTCACGTGACTATTGGAATTCATCGGAAGCTCGTGACTGGATGGCGTCACAAAAGTAACAAAAACCCAAATTTGAAACCGTGCACGGAACCCATCACTCACTCGATCACTATAGATGACGTCAACACAATGCATTTCCAGATTTTTCTCTTCTGACTGACCAACAGACTCACGATGCGACCTCAGTGACAACCTGGTCGGTATGGGCGAATTTTGTTGGCACGTGATCAACATGATGACGTCATTAGCCCAGTTGGTAACATTTCGAATAAACTTATACCTGCGTAAAAATCGATATGTGTAAAATACAATGACGTCATATCAATGTGTGACATGGCATCAGAGCTATAACTATAGTCGTCTCGGCAAAAGAACGAAAAATTTTACAGCCAATCAGAGAGATTCGGCTTATCGATGTACTGTTTCA
>JAQFYZ010002045.1:0-19103 GCA_034695085.1 Cylindroiulus punctatus
AAATTTGGCTGTGTTATTAGTTTCATATTATTACAACACCCCAGCCACCGTTTAAGGATGAATAGAATTGATTTACGCCATATAGGGTGTGTATACAGTTTCAAAATCTTGGTTCAACATTTGTACTTTTTCCGTTTAGAGTGTAAAAGTGGATGTTTGATGGACCTCGTTTGTGCACAGCCTGTTCTGTATACGCGGTTAACAGGGAACCCATATCATTCATTAGTACTAAATTCTTCGTTATTGAGGAATAGAAGCCCATACACATTGTACATGCAAGACCATGTGTACAAATGGTATACCGAACACACTTTTGACAAAAAACACCACTAAGCTTAGTGTTTCAAGACAGACTTAGTTTTCCAGAAACGGAAATACTTTATGAGGCATCCAACCAAAAACTATTTAACAACAGAATTTAAAAGACGATAAAATGTATGATAAATGTCGGGAGCGACGGAATTTCTCGAAGCGTCTCTTCGGTGTTTTTCAAAGTTGGCATCCCGACCATTAGGCCGGGCATTACAAGTTTTCCGTTTCCAGAAGCTGTAGTAAACATGACAAATAGTCATGTAGTTACAATTTTAAGTATAACGCCAGCACTGGTGGGGAGCAATCGGACAGAAATACAAGGATTTCGCCGAAGAATATTGCCAATGCACGCTTTTAATGGTCGAAAATATACGGGATTTGAGTCATGGGGATAACACACGATGTTTTTGTTTTCTTCTGGTGTTTTTTTTCGTGGAAAAAACTCGCACAAACCCGTTTCTGACAGGGCCAGAGTCACCCTGGGTGGAAATGCACTTAAAACGTTAATTTCTTTCCCAAATCTTCATAACTCGGTTCATCTATCTTCGTCAACTATTTTCAGAGTGGACAGAAACCGTGGGAATCCAATTATGAAGACAGGACTCCCTCAAGACTATACAAGCCTGAAGGGCTTATGGTCCAGACTCGAAGCTTTGTGGACTCCATCGCACCAGATCACGATTTCGTGAAACAATGGTCGTTTTATTTCAGAGAAAAATATTTAGTATGACCGCTATAAAACTGCGTATCTTAATCACGAAGTTCGTGAATGCCAGTAATTAGCCGATATAGCTGCATTGGGTCCGTGTTCTCACAATGTTTGCCGCAAGAAAATGATCATAAGAACGCAAGATATATGGTCGTGACGTGAAGCAGACATCATTGTCAATTTACGGCCACGACTCGTAATCTTCATCGCTTTATTTGAAATGACATCAATTGGATTGCTGGGTGATAAACCTCTTAAATAATTACATAATAAAATTTTTGAATGCCGCCCAATTATCATACATTTCTCAAGCATGCTTGACCATTCAATCCTGAAACCTTTACGTAAACGTTATCGAAAAGCAAACTTGGACATATACTGTGTCGAATTCCAATCTTGAGCTTTAATAAGCTCATCACAACATGTAACAATATAAAATAAAACTGTTGTTATGCGATGTTTTTCTTAATAATAGCAGGATCGAATTACCTGCATTGAGAATGAAACCTAATTTTCAAGAAATACACGTACTTTCAATTACATAAAAACCTAATATTTACGTTTCATTACCTTAAAAACTATCATTCCAAATTTAAAAAACTTCGTTTATCAGAAAATGAATTTTATTCTCATATGAATTTTACCTTCATTATATTATGAAAACAAAATGATTTCAAAACCAATCTTCCCATTTTCATTTTTCAAAGTTGATAATCTTTAAGACTGGTCCATGAAGGTCCATTTCAGGAGGGCCGTAAACATCATCGGAAAAAAATCTTCTATTTTCGAGTTTAAAAATCAGCATTGTCATCAAATACACTGTACACATGTACAGGTATACAGCATGTATTCATCACCTAAGCAGAAAGCAACGGCAACATCTGCAGTATTTGTGAATTTGAAGTCACATCACACAACACACACTGTATCTACAGTATAGTAGCTACATGTACATGTATATGATGTATACTTTATAAGTCACATTCATACCATTTAGTTCATAAGTTGTGGCATTATGAGTTCCATGGTTCACCATTTTCAAAAATGCTATACAGGTTAGTCAGTTTTGGTAACGTATAGGACTATAGGTTTCAGTCAAATCATACGTTTTACACCAGAACAATTAGCATGGAAACAATATTGGTCAATTTAATTATTCTTTATGTAATTTACGATTTGTGACGTGAAAATGAACTCTTATTGACGACAAGGGGCTCTGCTGGTATAGGCATTGCTCTCGTTTTCATCTAGTGTGCTCTGCGGGCCACCAGGGGTGCCACCTGTAAATTAGTCATAGGTTTATAAGGGTCTCACCAGGGGCGCTGCTGTCGTTATAATGCCGTCTGTCCTAACTTCACACCAGGGAATGTATGTTATGAATCCCTTTGCATATCAGTTTGTTAAAGCACAAAATGTTACAGCAGCGCGAAATTTAAATCGTCTAATCACTTTAGCCACACCCTTTATTAGTCTGTGAGGGCTCCTTACAGGCTGCACCAGATTTCCAAAGAGGTCCATAATTGTTACCATACTGTCATACGGGTTTTTATGATGCAATTTGAAGGTGTAAACAAGTAATTAAAACCTGCCATACATGTTTTAGCTGTATTTACTCCCAATTTACACGGTTATAAATTTAATTTAACAAGCATTTTAATATCTAAACCTGTTGATAGATTTTTTCCTTATATGTTATATGTTAATGTCGCCTTGAAACGCTATTATCACAAGGCCAGAACCATGTTTGTAAAAGTTCGCTTCCTCGCATATTTGATGCTACTTTTCCGCAGGAATAGAATTACGTAAATTGTACATCGAAAACTAAGAGATGCTACCTACTGTACATGATTTAGCAGTGCAACATAATGGAGTACTCAAATTTCGACTTTAAATGCACTCATGTTTTAGTCTTCGTCTCCAAGAGCAACAAATATGCGATATATCAAGGTTTATGGTCGAGCCTACACGAAACAATGCCAAATTTATGTACTCGACCGAAGCTATGGAGTCGCAAAGGGAAAATAATTTCATAGTTCATAAAATGAAAAGGTTATTGTCGGCAGGTGTGCATATTCGCATGCGGAGACGATCGGCTATAAAAATTTTAAAAAGTCTTAAATCGGTCAGAAATTTTCAGAAAATTTAATATATGACCAGTATAAAAGCCTTTGGAAACGTAGGAGAAATCGATATTAAAAATGCAGATTTCTTTATTGTCTCGTAAATAATGCGCTCGTTGAGTTGAAGGATGGCCTCTTAGCATACATTTGCTGAAAAATTAGGTAATAAACCTGCACGAAAATGCAGTATAAAGCCCGAGGTCGCAATTTCGCTAAATAGTGTATAAGGATAACTTCGTGTTAACCGCATGGAGTCCATTGTTGAGGGCTGTGGGAATGTAACCCTCTTGTAAACAAGCCAAGCCGCAATAAATTCACTGTATTTCATTTGTTATATACTCATTGCCCATCCAACGTCGCCATTTAAGGTCTTTATGTAATGCTTCCGTTGTAAAACAGCTTTTAACTTATTGTACGTACCAGCAGTTAAGTGTCATAAAAACGAATTAAAATCCTCGCAAAAATCGCGAATGTTGACCGAGGCAGTGGTCAAGCATCTCCGAGATGTCCACTGGCCAATGACACTGCTTCACTGTGCACGGGTGATTTGTGGTCGATATAAAAATACCGAATTTATTTCACTGCCATCAGGAAAACATTTATTCAGTCATAATGGCAGAACGATGTTGAAAGCATTAGCGAACGCATCTGGGCAAGCGGAATTATATTAATACTGAACTTAACGAGATGTTCACGTGTTAGACTAGTGTTCTAGAAATGTATCTAGCATATGCTGTGCATATTTTCCAAATGTAACAGTTTTACAACATGTTAAACACGAGAGGCACAGCTCAATCAACGAAATTGTGACGATACAACAATTTGCTTATTCTCATCGTGGCTGGATGTTTGGAAATACAATGTACAGTGAAACTTCGATTAACCGTCACTATGACCGTTCATTATGAAGTTATTTCAAGCGAGGATTTAAATGTACACGTAGTTCCACCTGATCTGCATACTGATATATTACGGATATGCTCGTATCGACTGAATTTATCAATATTGACGTTTTGGCCTATGCACCATGGATACACTGCATTTCAATACAACGTCTATATTTATAGAATGTGTTCAATATTCATGTATATACAGTATATATACAGTATGCAGTGTAAGGAAGCTCCGTGCGGCACCATTGCTAAATAGCATACTTGACACGAACTTTTCTGCATTATCAATATGCCATAACATCTTTATACAACTTTACATGTTGGGGCAGGATGAGCAAAGTTAGGACAACAGTTTTAGTTTACATGGCTAATGATTTGAAAATGGTTCAAGTAGTACTGGGAAACGTTTCTGTAAATTTATTTTGCATTTTTGGCTTAGCAGGTACCGTGCACTGCTTCTAAGCTTAACAGCATGGCGGTGAAGCCAACGTCGTGCTGGCGACCATACAGTGCACAGACAAATCCCATTGGTGACAGGATGTTCCAAAAAGGCTAAAAGAGTGAAACTAAAACGCATAATTATTTTATGCCTTAATTTTATCATGCGTTTAAGTTCCACTCTCCAACACTCTATAGAAGACTGACTTTGGTGGCATAATTATAGTATTCAGATAATTTGTGGCCTTCAGGGCTACTGGGTGGCAACACTGCCATGCTGTGAATCTGCATACAGCAATGCGCCATGAACCAGTATCAGAAAATGTAAATAAATTCAAGCATAAGTTTATAGAAATATAAATGAACAGTTTTAACCAATTCCGTCCTCCATACAACTTTCGAGTTTGAATTATACTGTAGTTTCCCAACTTTACTAGGTTGGTGGATACATTTCGAATGATCTCGTGGAACAGTAAAAGATCAAGTGAAGTGGCACCCATGAATACCTGGTCATGGTTTGCTTCAGTTCCATTACCACTACAGCCAGAATTAGTCATTATTAATATACTCCTGACTATATCCCAAATACAGTAAGTACGTTCACAGCCAAAAATTCATTCAAGACCAAAATTAAACAGTAAAATTAATGGGTACATGTAGCTTTGATTCCCATGCAATAGCGTGTCCAAAATAAATACCTAACATTTAGGAGATATTTATTGCAACAAATGATTGGCTTGACCAGTGACCACTTTTCAACATTATGGTTGTCTACATTATTACCAAGAGGCAGGTGCGCCATCTGAGTTTAGCCAAAAATGTACCAGATGCAACCGTATAGCTTCTGTCAAAAATTACGCATTTGGACAGGTGAGACAAGTGCATGTACCCTCCGTTTTAGGGGCCAAATAAATTTTGGACAGCTAAAATTGGACTTCTGCCTGTCATGTTTACTCAGCGTATCTGAGGATATCTTCATTTATCCCTAAATAGAATCCGTTGTTTCAACAAAACATCATTTTCACCGATACAAATATTACTTAAAGGACTAATTCAAGTTTACTTGCACGTTTCCTTTTAGCTCATTTCAACATATTATTTTAAAAATTTGGAAAAACAATACTTTTTGAAACAGTTGAAACGTATTTGGCAAGTACAGTACAGATTAAAGCAATATATGCAGTTATACGGTAGTTCTTTCCATTGTTCTCTCCATTGTAATTGTCAATTAAATAATGAATTTGATTCAAACAAAATAATTTTTTGTGGTTTGTGCGTTCTCCACAATGCTATAACCACACGATACAATACAGACAGTTTAGAAATGGCGCATCAACCAAAGTCCATGCTAAAATCTTCTATACTGTATATCGGGCATTATATAAGCTTTGTCGCAGGAATTAATCACATGACCTGGGCTCATGCTGAGCTGCTTGACTCAACAATTTCCTACGCTGTTTTTGCACTGTGGGCATATGTACTCTTGGATAAAAAACAAGTGAACCAAGTTAACCACATGGGGCGCTGCTCTACCACCTAAGGTGATGACGTGTTGCCTTGGGGACGAACCCCTAACAACTTCAGCAAGGAAAATATTACCTTTTTGTACTACCTATAATTTTCTTGTCACAAACAACTTACAAAGCACGCAAGCATGATTCCCAACACATACACTGTACATCATCACTTGCAGCGTCCTGCCATACGCATTTGCATACATGTAATTGTGCTTTAAAATGCTAGGTAGGTGTAAGTAAAGAGAAATTTGTACATTGAATTGGCTGACAAAAATCTCAATTAACGATTTTAATAACAACCATATACCGTAAATTATCCTACTGACAATCACAGAAATCGTACACACCGAAAGGTTACATGTAGACATGCGTATTTCCAATTTTAAAAAATATGATGTAAACATTCATACAGCGATATAACTTGCAAATGACAAGAAAACTTTGTTCTACAGTTATGCTTGTCCAACATTTATGAGTAATTTTTTGATTTAATGAAACATGGACGACCCCCATGTACATTTCCTCCATCTCATGAATTGGTTTGCCTTTTCAGTTACATGTACATGTACTGTATATGTCATCGTTGCAGAAGATCTCAACAGCTAAAGGTGAAATGTTGTTTGTTGCCATCCCCGATATTTTGGCAGAAATATGGCGCTGAACAGTAAAGTATACCCCACGAACTATATATGCATGCTAGTAAAATAATTGAATCCTACATGAAAGTTTTGAGCAATATCATGAGAAATATACGTGTATTTTACTTGTACATGCTATTAACATCGATAGTTTACTGCACAGACATTGTAAGTCCAATCTTTGCCAATGAGACCTAAATTCTAAATCACAGCAGGCATACCCAAGCTGTTCACAAAATTAAGAATTCCACAGAAACTGGGAACCAAAAATAATTGCGATATATTGTACATGTATCACTATGGCTAGTGCAAAGTGCAATTAATTGTACTTTTTAAAATGCAGGACATATAGTATGTCCTGCCTAGATACAATTGTATTCAGGAAATTGAAAATAATGTTATGTACGTCCAAGCGAGAAAGGATGATGTCCGATAATGACGAACTACATGTAGTTGATGGTGTCCTCAATCCAAATTATTTGGGAAAAAACGACTTTTCGCTCAATCAGGGGCATCTTTAGGTTACAGTAATAAAGAGGGATACACACAGACTTGCAATTCAGTAGTGCTCATGTGCCAAATGTACATGTACGTTTGCGAAATGATAAACAAAATAATGCAATGTTATCAGAACCTTAAAGAAACGTTTATTTGATACGTTAAGCATTGAACACGGAGGAAGCAATATTATCGAGGTTCACTTTTGAATATTATTATGCCTGGATCATAGATTATGTTGCATGAATTAGCTAACTTTTGCATTTTATGTCACTTAAAGATCGATTTGCAATATATATTTATAAGTCCTCGATATTAAAGAAAGTAAATCTAATTGGTGGCATACCTGCATGACTCTACACAAATAGTGTCTTTTAAATAAAAACAAGCAAAGTCACAGATACAAGCATAATATCCAACTGAAGCCACATAAGACTGATAGCAATAATATTATTGGTTGCCTATGATACAATCAGGGTTTTACGCAAATAGTGAAACCATTGGTGATTATAAACAATCGACGACTTGGACCATGTTCAGCAGATACAAACACTGACATTCTCGTATGTTGAACATGCTCTGGAACAGTTCAATTTAAGTGGTATTGTAAAAACATTGAAATACATTGATATTGTCATCCTGCTTGCAAATAAAGCAGGTTCAAAATTGCGCCAGGAAGACATCTCGAACACCACTCCTGGCACTCCATCATGCAAATTTCTCCAACTTTCCCCTACTAACTACCCTTTCTGGTTTTATTTCCCCACAGTCTCCTTATCGTGGCCGATTTATGGACTGATGGATGGCCCGTTAGGTTTCGCTACGGCGCGCCGCATTTCACTTACGAGAATAGGTACTTCATGAGTTCCCAAATGCTTATCGTTTTGGGAGCCATCATAAAAACAATTTATGCTTAACTTTAAGAACCCCGTTAATTTCCAAAAGCGAGATTATGTTTGGGGAAAAAGCAGAAAATGGCGTTAACTTGTTAAACATCTAACTAAGTATGTAGATCCTAGCGCTCCCCGTGGCCAGGAATTACATTTCTCATATTCGTTCATAAAACAGCCCAGGAGATGATTTTTTTTTCTCAAATGCTCCCAAATTCCCTTAAAAAGCCATCCTTGGTAGGCTTTCCTATGGGGCTGTATATCGCGCATAAACCCAGCGTGCATCCGGCGTCGAAGCGACCCCTGGCTAGGGAATCCGGTAACAATATTGTGGCCGCATGGGGCGCTGCGTGGCGTGTGGTCGCACAAATCAATGGCCAGTGTCCGATGTCCGAGATAGGCGTCAACATTGGGTAAGCTTACAGCGTCACCACAGAGGGGCAACCTGGGGCCAGCCTCGTAAATTTTGCATATCTAATCTTTACTGCTTCTTCATTCGCATTAGATTCGCTGGCCTCCTTAAATCAAACATCTTTGACAGGCCTACACGCCTAGCATTTTTCACCCGAGAATATTTTAAACAACAGGGATGGGAAAACAAAATCCACGAAAAAAAAATGCATAAACATACATGGGTGCTTACTTCAATTGTGGAAAATGTAGCTATATCGCACGTGCCTAGACGTCTTTCCCTTTAATATTGGTGTATCTGATCTAAACCATCATCCTCATCCCTGAAGCCCATTTGGTTCTGCTTTCATTGATCTTGGTAAGTTAATTAAAATTAACATGCAGCAGATGACTAAGACAGTTTGAATGCTCGCTATTGAGGATGACCACAAGCACTTTATTTTTGGCATACCCTGTACAGTGTACAGTGACCACTCGATGGCTTCCCAAAGTTTACCACCAGCTCAGACGCCGCCTAGCGAGGACAACACGAACTCGAACCATGGTGAACTCGCTAGAGCTGATATGTATTGGTCAATAGAGACTGATTGAGTGCTAATTAGCCAATTAAAATAAATGATAAAACCTTATTAATCATATTTCGCTATAGGCACAAACACACACACACTCTGAAGGGCAAACACATTTCACCCCTCACTGTTTACGCGGAGTAGTGCAAGTGCACTGACCATAGTTTTTCGACTTTTTGCCAAATATTACCAAACGAATTTCGAAAGTTAAATCGCATTGAAATTACTCAACTCAGACGCTGTACCCTTATAATAATTAATATATTACCGTCATTATGCACTCCCTCTACCAGTGTATTGCTCTAATATACAATATTGCAGCTATTTTTGGTCGACAGCCTACATGTATATTCTGTGTCCCTTTAGGGCATGTCAAACTCATATTGGCATTCGTGCTAAATCCAACAGCTTTTGTATTAGTACGGCCATTCTGAATAGACAGCAGCGCCGCATACATTCGTTATTATAAGTCCTGTTCGACATGGGTGCTTATCCATATTTTACAGTATGAACCCACATCCCTCTAAAAGGTATTTACAATATGAAGCGGACAAATCCAAACTGCCATGCATGCAATTAATTATGAGAAGCCAGGGATCCAAATAGATCCAAACCTGTATATGGCAACCAATAAGTACATGTATAGGGCATTCCACTACGGGACGCAACGACTTGTACATGTACATGTATGCAAGTGTCGCGTCCGAATTGCCATAAAAATCCAGCGCACCCAAACCTACTTTTAATTTGTCTGCGAGCTCCCCCTATAATCTAACGGAGAAAAACAGCGATAAGGAGAGGCATAATAATGAAGAGGGATGACCAAGGGTCGGGTGACCAGACACGCTGCAAACTCCCCCGAGAAACTGATAGTTTCGGGATATGTCAAGAATAAGCATTGTGTGTCATAATAGCTGCGATGGCGCCATGAATCCCCACTCTGCAAGACTATCTTCGGGCATTTGACCTCTCGTTCCTTCACATTTTTTATCTTCTTACTTTAAACGACATTCACAGCCTTTCGGAGATACACTTTTCAGGCATTACTGTACGCGCAATAGGTATATTATAAATTACCAGCCTGGCGGAATTTTAATCACAACTCGCGCATCAGCCTGGAAATCCATAAATTATGGCCAGTTGGCCGAAAAAATATTTCTCTTGCAGAGCCTAATGAATTGGCAGCGTTTAGCGCTTAAGTACCGCCATTACCAACCCGTGGTCCGAGGGCGCAACGCGGGCATCGAGAACCATGAAAAAGCCCAGTTTTGTGACGAAATTGTCAAAAGTTTCTGCGAAAAAAATAGTTGAGAAAATTCACCGAAGACAGCCTAACGAATGAACGGGACAGAAGAAACGACAGGTAAGTGTCAACGTCTGTTATTTTAACGGCCGATTAAGGGGGGTCTTAAACTAAGTGCTGCTTTAAATTATACTCGTTATCACTAGTTTATATGCATGTACATGTACATGTGTACCCGCAAGTTGATTTCTACAGAACGAATATTTTTTGCTGATTATTACCTGATCAAAACACTTTTCTCAAAATAGTCAGCAAATAATTGAACTGGGACTGAAATGGAACTTCTTGAATTGATTTCATATATGAACTGTTATTATAATGAAAAAAACATTTGTATTAGTAATAATAATAAATGAATAGGCCGAGTATATCTCGATTAAATAAGAGACTTTTGACGAAGTCCGTCACCGAAACGTAACAGCGTACAGCATTTTTAACATGGTTTCAAAAAGCTACCGAGTTAATACGGCAACGCTGTTTATCAAATCTATAACTTAGGAACCAAATGTAACAATAAGTCTTAAACTTGGCAAATAAATGAACCTACATGTACATGTACTTGCAATGTAGCTTATTCAACACAATTAAAACTCTGCAAGATGTTGTCCAATTTTCATTGATAAAGTTATGAATTTATTATTATTATTATTATTATTATTATTATCCGTTCAACTTATTATTCAAAAGTTATGAATACCTGGCAGTGAAATGAATACGTTGTGCCATAACGTCAATGTATATGCCGAACATTAGGGCGCTAACGGGCATTAACGTAAAATTATTATTAGCGCGTCATCAATCAACTTTTAAACCTGTGTGAAAATTAAGAGTGGTGTACATGTACATTATGTTTAATAAATTGAATTAACATTTTTCTAATTAATGCCAATTTAAAACTTAGCTCGTAATGAAATAATATCTTATGCGAGTATTACTGATTACTACGGCTCAAGTCGCACATGCGCAATACTTCGACTAACAATACTTCGATTAACAGCCGATTAAATTGAACTGTGATTTAAAATTGTAAACCCGATCGTTCTGGGTAACACTTGTTATTATTCGCAGGTTTAATTTTGCGGTGGGGCATTTTTATTTGATAGATTTCATATACGTTGAAATGCATGCTAGTGATAATAGTGAATTGTTTTAATACATTGCCATTTTCGCCTAGACAGTATGGCTTTCTAAAAAAAATAGAAGTGCAACAATACAATCATCCGTGGATGTTATATATCTGAATTTCGTCAAAGCCTTCGAAACGGTTTTGCATGCCAAATTAATATACAAACTGAAAAAAATGGGTCTAGAATATCCATTAATGGCTTGCAACTCTGAATTTCTGGAAAAAACAACAGAAGTGGTTCGTGATGGGCAGGCGCGATCAACAAGGGCGACAGTCCAACTTGGGGTCCCACAGGGCATTAATGAAATGCTGGAAATTCCAGATTCCACCCAAAAATATTTGTGAATACAGTATTTGGGATGGATTATTTGAATTGGGTACATGTATATACCTTCTGCATAGTAAGACAATGATGGAGTAAGAGGTCGTGCACAACGGGGTGGTTGTAAGATGCACAACATGTGACTATGTGAGACCTTATAATTCACACATTGCAAGATTTCAGCAGAATGCACGTCTGCATACAGGGTGATGAAAATAAACGTTAATACTGTGGACCGGGAAATAACATTTGTTGGTGTTGCTATACTGACATGGGTAGCAGGGTATTGAATGAGGCAGGTGAACTTAAGCATCTTTCCTATCCAGTACGAAAATTTGAACAGAGTACTCAATGTAATGATGTCCAATTTTGTACTTCACCATCTCTACAGTGCATGATAGTAACTAGAAGATGACCGAGCTTCTAAAACATGGTATAAAAAGTCCATATAAAGCCTGTTCAGAGAACTTGCACGTATAAATTGTAAGAAATATTGAGGCTGAATTAAGGTCAAATATTATCTTAGAAAGAAATTTGAAGCGTGCCTGAGTACGTTCAATTTACACCATTGTACACATTACACATGGACATACTGTATAAGAATAGGACGAAATGGATAAACATGGATTTGTTTGGTAGAAGGGTGTAAAACTTCGTTTATGCACAGCCCCTTATATAGCTTCGTCGTTTTCCAAAATCCAGACCAAAGCTATCCACCTGATATAAACGTGTTGTGTTCGAGCACAGTGATATGCTGGTGAAATATACATTTGGAAAATGGTTCAACAGCATGTTCCAAAGGTCATTTGTACACGAGTTGTTTGGTACAATTCTACATTACTTTCTTGCAACGGTTTACCTAAGACGAAATAGGGCATGTAAGCTTATTAACCAAATAACATGGTAGGATTTTCATACCTTTGCCCTATACCCGCATGTTCATTTCGCAATTTACAAGTAGTTGGACCTGGCAACTACAGCTTTACCTATTGATAATACCTATCTCACAAACTTTAAAGCCAAACCGACACTTTGTTCTCCGCCGTCAGATACTATTTTATCGATTTCCGACGAATTTCGCGTGAAAAACCAACTAAGGCCAGATAATGTACATGTATAGTTCATTTCAGATACTCAGTGCTAGTCAAAGGCTGCTTGCTCACTAACTAGTATGCAAAAAGTGCCCTCATGGGTCTAGCTGTCATACATGTATATAGACTCCTTCCATAGTTTTCTTTTGTATAGGCAGGATACACATAATTGGTATCAATTTAATGTCTCTGGTTCGTTGATTTGCATAAGTCAATTTGTTTTTTTAATCAAGGTAAGAGCTAAGGGGGTAAAAACCGGATTTTATGAGGAAATTACGATTGTGGCGCCATCCTCCGATTCCGGCCTGCAACCGATGAGTACATTATTTTTACACCATTAGTGCTGGTGTAATGTGCATGTAAAACAATATTTGACAAATTTACTACCAAAAACTTAAAATTTGGGGAGTGGGACCCTAAGCTTCACCACTTTTTGCAAAACAGCAAATATGATTACATACATGTGTGGATGTCAAGCGCAGTACAGAATGCACCAGGGATATAGCACTGATATTTTTAGTAAAGTGTTTATACAATTGTACATGGGTTTATACATATAGCATGTTTTAAGCGATAATCGATTATCCAAGAATAATACAAGAAAATGAAAGTACAAGAGCCTGCACTCATGCATAAGAATAATGCATTTATACACAACTAAAGATTGTTTAGTCTGACATTGACATTCTTTTCACAGTTTTTCGTGATATTAATTAAGAATAAATACAAACTACCCACACGTTGTTTTGAATTATTATGATCTTAAAATTATCTTTGTATAAATGGTACAATTACAACAACTATAGCTGTTGTGAATAATATTATTGTCAACGAAAAATGCTAGGTCCTTCTTTATTTTGTGTCCGGAATAATGAAAGTGATCCCCGAAACTAACATGGCCTTATCCGTGTTAATGATGAAACCACAAATCAATACCAAAAGCACGCTTTAGATCCATAGCAAAGTAGACGGTTGAGAAGATGCCCATTTGTGGAAGCTATACGTGCGAATGTGTAGCACATTTTCCCCAAAACAGCACTATAACGCTCAAAATGTTAAAAAATGACTGAAATATGAAAGTTTACAAACGCCCTGATAATCGGATATAATTTTTGCATTGCGAAAATTAAGGCTGTGGGAATTAGTGAGATAAGAGATCAGGATGAAAATCATAAGCAGGACACACCTATGCGGCCATCTTTTCCTACCACTTATCTGTTAAAATCACATTGCTGAATTTGCATAGGATAACGCTTCAAAACCACTATAATGACTCCATGGTTACACGGATATCGGGTTACCTTTTCGTTAAATTATGCAACCCAATCAAAATTAAGCATTGTGTAGTAAACATGTTTCACACAAATTGGACATGTTTTTTTCAATTTTACATTGCGATATAGCGTCAGTAACAAAAACCCATGGAGTGATCATCTAGTAGCACATGCAGGGTTGTATGTAATATGTTGGATGAATATTTCGAATATTAAAAATCCCCAGAATCCGTTCGCAAATATTGTGAGGATTTGTTCACAACTTTTTCAAAACTTTAACCCACTTATTCTCATAGTTTAAAGAACATGTGCAGTGTTTATCCTTATATGGGGGATATAACAGTGATTTAATCAAAAAATATGATTTATGAAGACCAAACTTTAAACGAATTTCAGTTAACGCAATATAAACGCATGACGCGTATACTATTTCATGATTTGTACATGATGTGGGCGTGGAATTAACGTATACAGTATCTGGAATATGGTTACAATATGTTCACGTACACCATTGAAATCCATACAGTACATGGCACTGTATATTGTATATGCTCATCCCATTTTAATGCCATTGTGAGATTGATGTATACATGTACATGTGGATAACAATATAAAGGGCATATTGCACGATCATGTGAACCATGAGACATGCCTCTTATACAACTTTAAATAAGCCAGTGCTGAGCAATTTTCTTGTAAGAATCTAAGGCTAATCTGCATGCATGAAAATACGATTCTGACGATGTACTGGTCTTCAGATTTTAAAGGGTCCTAACAAAATGGAACAATTTAATTACACGAAGACGTCCGTGAAAAATACGCGTAAAATATTTCTGGAAATATTCGCTATGCATTTAGCATATAGCATGCTGCGCAAGGGTAATATTTGAAAAACATATTTAATACAGAATTTTCACGTTTGAAATTTGAAGTACTTTTACTTAAGAGCGATAATCATTTTGATATGTGAATATCGAATTATTAAATCATGCACATTATAATTATTATACTGAATGAAAGTTTGCTGTAGGCAATACGTCGATCACTGTTTTATAAGCAATACATGCATTTGCATACATGTAGACAATTTAAATTTTACTGTCATATGTAATTGCCTACATTATGCTACATACAGAAATAAATATTAATGAAAAAATTTGAAATTAAAATGTATTTATATTACGCAATATTCTTTTGAAGTTTTAAACATTTATTCCAAATACGAGTTAATGAAAATTAAAAGGGAATTATAAACATTCTTTGAACCTCATGTAAAAGAGAAAAACTTGAATGCATTATTTTCCCAGATTAAACATGCATGCATTATTTCTATCAGTGGTGATTTTCGGAGGTCTGCAATCGCTGTAACAGGTTTCCTATTTTTACCATTTTTACCGCTTTTAAATATTTTATTTATAGGCAAGGGCAGAATAAGCAGCACGCAACTGATAAATTAAGTAATGACGCGGGGGTACAAGTAGGTTTACGAATATCAATGCACAAAAAACCACAGATGGACTTCATGCATGGAGGTCCACAATTTATGGTCCAAGATTTTCGGATAGCCTCTTAATTATTTACGAGCATTCGTTTTGGGTGCTTACATTTCTCTGGCTAGTGTGCAAGATTTTTGAAAGTAATAAAATGTCCATATAGACAGACCCATAGACAAGGGCTATGCGGGGGTCTTGAAATTTCAGGCATGATAAACTAAGGCGCCATCTATTGGCACATTTGTAGTTACAACTACCTACAGTGGCATTGTTAGGTGCTCCTCCATATGTTAGTTTATTATTCTGTTTAATGCATCGTATGCCCTTGATGGACAGTTGCTTCTATCATGAAGTATTGGAGTGGTAAAATTTTGCACCACCCAGTATAAGGGTATTTAAAGCGTCAACATGATCTTCTAACGATGGTTGGTTGCACCAAATATAAATAAAAGAAATAACTATTGATTCGTGTACATGTACCTCGAAGTGTTTTGAATATTTTCAGGAATGGCCCTTGAAGTAACTTACATGTTTGTTGGGTCCGGCATACATTATGGATTTCAAGATTTGTCACAACAAGTGGAGATCGATAAACGGTTAGTATGGAATTTCTTATTAATTATTAAAATATACTGTTTCACGAGTTACTATAAAAATAGTGACTACTATCCTAAGTTTGGAAAAATGCTCTCAAATCCATCTTCTAAATTGGTGACACATGTAAAATCAGCGATTAATGCAAGTCGATAATTTGTATTTTAATACATGTTTGGGTAAATCTGATATTTGGGCGAAATTTTAAACATTGAAAATATTATCAATAAATATGGTAAATGCCATGGTTAGAACACGTGACACGAAACTGATTAGCGTAATCGATGAAAACGTTATCGCGAGCAGTGGAAACAAAAAGATATCTATCACCAGCATTTTTTAATTGACATCAGTTAATCACCATGCAGTAACGCTGTTCGTTTGGTGCAAGCCGATGGTAAGCTTTTGCTCATTTTCCGTATTTTTATTCGTTTGATCTTCCTGTTGGAAAACTGCCCTTAACCCCCTTAATGTTGTCACCCAGTATTACAAGAAAGTCTTGCACAAAAACTAGCATTTGGGGGCAGGTTTCCTTGCACTGCTCAGATGTCTGACAGTCGAACCAGACGTAGGGGGATATCAGTTGACAACCCTGACATCGTGCTCAGATAACGATTGTATGTCGAACATTGAATTTAATAAAACCAAACGGATGTCGAACATAATAAAACTATCAAACCAAAACTTCGTTTGTTCTCAGATTTCTTTCCTCGTTTCTTAGAACAATTCATTTCGTGTTTTTACGGGTTTAATTACACACGCAGCGAAGTAATTAAGCATACTTTTGAAATCATTTAAAAAACGAACGTTTGCAATGGTTGAAAGCGGTGATTTTATCGCATAGCTTTGCATGGAAAACCATGTTAATTAAAGCTGGTAAAATGCAGGACAACCTGACGACAACCGCGCCAATCCGGTCAGCACTTCAGAAGTCGTGCCATGCTCTCAATGACTTAAACGGGACATTCAGCATATTAACTCATTCATTTTTTTGATACTAAACAAAAACATTATATTGTTACGCTCAAACCCAGACGGCGGACCATGCCAAGCATTAATGGCCAAGCACTACTAAAAACTTCCTTAAATGTATCATATCAATACATGTGTTGACAAACACGTTTGACCCAACATTTTTCCATCAATGGGTTGATGGAATTACGCCCCCAACCACACTTTACACTTTTAATTTTTGCCCACGTACGGAGGTAATTTTTTCTTCTTATGGAGATTTTCGCCCAAATGTGCCCAAGGTTAACCTTTATAAAAAGATAAAAATTACCTCCGTACGTAGACAAAAATTAAAAGTGTAAAGCCAGCATTTCTGATGACAAGATACTGAATTGAATTGAAATTTACTAGTCCTCCGAGGGAAATTCGAAAAATCGAACCGTCCAGATTTAAAATCAGCTGTGACGCCATGGCCGCAAATGCTTAACCCTAAATTTGTCTCATCCCTCAGGGAGCGTACATAAATTACGTCACCACATTTTCTCATTTTTCACACCCCTCCCCCCTCCTTGTAACACAGTGTAACCAACAGTCCTACCCCTAAAAATTACGTCACCATTTTAAAGTTTACCCCCCTTTGCCACTAAAAAATTGACAGCAACTTTATTCATAATTCTCCCCTGTGGGATGCAGCCATTCACTGACATCAGTAATCACTAGACATCTGCATTTGATGGA
Organism: Cylindroiulus punctatus; assembly: GCA_034695085.1. Classification (NCBI taxonomy): domain Eukaryota; kingdom Metazoa; phylum Arthropoda; class Diplopoda; order Julida; family Julidae; genus Cylindroiulus; species Cylindroiulus punctatus. The sequence continues at coordinate 17,888 of JAQFYZ010002045.1, forward strand.
ACCTGATAATTCTAAACAAATAAATTACAAGTTAGTTGATACAAAATTTCGCTGATAATGTGCCTACTTCGCCTAATAACCTGAAACTGAATGCTTCCTGATTACAATAAACACCAAGTGCATCCCCCCTTCCCCCTTGTAACCACATGTAACCGATGATCAAACTCCCCCCCTCTTAGCTGGTGATGTAATTTATGTACGCTCCCAGATTGACAAGTGCCACCGGAAGTAGCTGAAAACGGACGGCGCCTCTCCGTTGCTAAAGTCAGATGCAGCACACACGTCTGGAGGATTTTCGGCGCATCTGGTTTTAGATTTAGCCCACCCGCCGGAAACAGGAAGTCCCGCTAGTTTTTGGGGATGCTCGCCAGGGCTCGAAACCGGTGTTTCCTGGCACAGGGCGCGTTGAGACAGGGCCCGAAAGCCAAGATGGCGTCGCCCGGGGGTGTTAATAGATTCCCGGTGATTAACAGCCTAATTGGGACACGCGTATCCCCGGTGTTTCCCGTCCCGTTCCTTGTTCTGGCTGCTCCCCTTTTTTTTCGGCGCCCCCCTCCAGCCGGCCATTGGGCGCCTGCCGAGGGGCGGCGCCACCGTCGCGCGGCGGGCCAATCCGCGCCGCGCCTTTATCTGTTTGTCACCTGCGAGGCCCCGCCCCCTTGCGGTTGCCTAGACACGGTAACGATTGGTCGGGTGCCGTGCTACGGCCATGTTTACATCGTACCTCGGTGACGACATTCGCACCGAGAAGCGTTTGCCAGAGGGCGAGCAGACGCGAGCGTACGTGGAGCCACCGTCGTTCCTCGTTCACCGTTCTTGCCCCGCTCCGAGAAACGCGTCCCGCAACATTTGCATAAACACGTGCGCACCTAGGGAGCACGACCTGGATAATGATATCGACCAGCGGACGCCGTTGCGACCACTTTGGTGTTTAGCCGTTTCCGCCACCAAAGTTTTGCGTCGCGAAAACTTGGCCAGTTTTGGGACGTGCCAGCTGACCGACGACAGACTACCCAAATGAGAGCGTATCGCAAATGGTGAGCCCCGATTCCTATCTTTTTAGCCCGTTTCGGATGATGGTAACTCTTTAGATTAAGCCAGCAATGGCGGCCACGCTTGTTTTCTACGGAGCCTGTTACCGATAGTGTTAGGTTAGGTTAGGACACCCCTGGACACCCCTTTGACCAAACCTAACCTAAAACTATCCCTAACAGGC
>JAQFYZ010002046.1:0-19100 GCA_034695085.1 Cylindroiulus punctatus
GTAAACCACAAATTTGATTGACGTGTTTACTTAACACACATGGTAACATAACAAGAAAATGGCTTCAGTTGGTGTTTGTTTAACAGGATTTGATTTATGTTTTGTAAATGTGTATATGGTAATCACCAGTGGTTTTGAAAACCACTTATCTGATTGATGTGTTTACTTAACACAAATGGTACCATTACAAGAAACTGACACCCTTGGTGTTTGTTTTAACAGGATTTGATTCATGTTTTGTAAATGTGTACATGGTAATCACCAGTGGTTTTGCAAACCACTAATCTGATTGATGTGTTTACTTAACACACATGGTAACATAACAAGAAAATTACATCCTTGGTGTTTGTTTTCACAAGATTTGATTCATGTTTTGTAAATGTGTACCTGGTAATCACCAGTGGTTTTGTGAACCACAAATGTCAATGACGTGTTTACTTAACACATATGGCAACATAACAAGAAAATGGCACCCTTGGTGTTTGTTTAACATGATTTCACTCATGGTTCGTAAATGAAATGTGTCAATTTGACAGATTGACCAAGTCACTCATCCCTGAGAAGACACCTCTGATGATGTAGTAATATAGCAGATAAGTCACGCCCCTCATTTATTGTCAACTCAATGACTTGTAGTGTCAACATGGCGGATTGACCAAATGGTCTTGTGGTCAAATGAACTTAAAATGAACAAATCCCTTCGTTTTATTTGTTGCATATGCTCTCAAATAGCCTGAGTGAGCTGGAGAAAAAACCTGATTCTCCATTATTTTAACAAAAAAGCACGTTGGTTTGAGCCAGTTTTCACAGAGTCGCCCTTGGGATTTTACGTACATCCCTAATCAAATAATGCAACTTTTATGCCCACCATTCGAGCGCAGCAATTTTGTAAAATGGTGTGCGGATGGGAGAAAGGGCCAAAGAGCATCCTGGAGAGAATGCAAAAAGCCAAAAAGGGGTTGGGGCACTTGGGACCCTGGGGGCAAACGGGCCTTTTTGCTTTTAAAAGCCATTTCCATGCACGACCACTTGGGACGCCAGTCAAAGCCAACGAAAATATGATAATGTTGCAGATTTTTGGTTAAAGTTGGAATGAAATTGGAAGAGGAAATATCAAACAAAATATCATATACTTTCAAATACAGATTTTCTTGACTTTCTTGATATATGATAGCTTTAAACAAGAATCTGTGAAATATGTCTAAAACGTGTTACCATATTCCAAATTTAAGCCAAAACATGCCACACCTTTTTCACTAATGGTTGACATGTCACACACAAATTTCACTTCTGTTTGACCTGTCACAACCTGTTTCACTTCTGTTTAACATGTTCCACTTTGTTTGAAATGCCAAACAACCATTTCACTCATGTTGTGCATGTCATACCCAGTTTTCAATTATGTTTGACATGGCACACACCTATTTTACTTGCGTTTCACATGTCATAAACCTTTTCGCTAAGGTTGACATGTCATAAACCTTTTCACTATGTTTGACTTGTCACACACCAATTTCACTCTTGTTTGACATTCACACACAAATTTCACTCATGTTTACATGCCACACAACAATTTTACTCTTGTTTGACATACCACACCCTTTTTCACTCATGTTTGACTTGTTACACCCCTTTTTCACTGATGTTTGACTTGTCACACACTAATTTCACTTATGTTTGACTTGTCACACACCAATTTCACTCTTGTTTGACTTGTTACACCCCTTTTTCACTCAAGTTGGACTTGTCACACCACTTTTTCACTCATGTTTCACTTGTCACACCCCTTTTTCACTCATGTTTGACTTGTCACACCCCTTTATCATTCATGTTTGCCTTGTCACACCCCTTTTTCACTCATGTTTGACTTGTCACACCCCTTTTTCACTCATGTTTGACTTGTCACACACCAATTTCACTCTTGTTTGACATGCCACACACCAATTCCACTATGGTTGACAAGCCATACCACTTTTCCACTCATGTTTGACTTGTCACACACCAGTTTCACTCTTGTTTGACATGTCACACATCAATTTCACTTCTGTTTGTCCTGTCACAACCAGTTTCTCTTCTGCTTGACCAATCACACACCAATTTCACTCATGTTTGACATGTGATACACCTCTTAACTTCATTTTGATTATACTGCATGACACAAATTTTCACTGATGTTTGACCTGTCATACATCAATTTCACTATGGTTGACATGTTACACCCCTTTTCCACTCATGCTTGACTTGTCACACCCCCTTTTCACTTATGTTTGACCTGCCACACACCATCTTCACTTATGTTTGACATCTTTGACATTTCCTTTCCATGCCATATTCGCCCTCGACTTGTCTCTAACATGTCTTGAGGGTCTTCAACCTGTCGTTGCCATGACATAACAACGTGTTCTTGAGCATGAACTTAATGCACCAAGCACAAGGGCTGACCTTTAACGAGCAGTTAAGGGCAGGCAGTCAACCGAATATGACAAAGGTCAGTCTGGCATGTGTCAGGCGCAATGCGAATAAACAGCCACACAATGAGCTAATCAATTGGCAAAGCTTGGAAGGAAGATTTTTAAAAAATGGCCACAAACGAGACGAAATCAATAGAGAGGTCATGACGATGTCACAAATGCCGGAAGAGTCGTTTATAAAAGTCACTGTCGTCATGGACTGGCGGGCGTGTAATCGCCATGAATTCGTTTAATTAATTCAAATTTTTTTCTGGGTTTATATTATCTGCGGACACAAAAGCAGATCGGAGTCGTTTTGGATTAAATCGTCTAATAAATCATTCCTCTGGTGTATGCATGCATGGGAAGACCAACCTCACAAGTTGGGCACCACATTTTAACTTCAAACAATGAACTGTACTGCTTCCTGTCCACTTGTAATTTTTGTCTAATTTTTGAGTAATTTTTGTCTAATTTTTGAGTAATTTTTGTCTAATTTTTGTCTAATTTTGGAATAGTTTGTCTAGTTTTTGAGTATTTATTGAGTAATTTTTGTCTAATTTTGGAGTGATTTTTGTCTAATTTTTGAGTAATTTTTTTCTTAATTTTCTCTTAAGGAAAAAATTATAGAAAATTATAAGAAATTACCAGGATAGCGCCGTTCTACTTAAGACCATGCTAATGCTGTCCACTTATAATTTTTGTCTAATTTGAGTCCTTCTTTTTCTTAATTTTCTTCTACGGCAAAAAATGATAGAAAATTAAAAGAAAATTACGAGTAGTTGTAATTTAGACCAATCATATCGCAGCATTAAAAAAATTAAGAAAAGTATGGTGGAGCTACAGCCAGTGTTGCTAGATACTGCATGAATTTACTGGGGATTTTCTTGCGGCGCTTCTACCAACAGACATCTTTTCCTGAACTTTCTTCCCTCTTGGTGGCGCTGCTCATATTTAAGAAAATTAAGGGATTGGCACGTGGATACGGTCGGAAAATTAGGAAAGCCAACTTTAAACTAAAATTAAGCCAAAAAATTACAAGTGGACAGGAAGCATTATCCACAAGCCAATATCTTAATTTTTTTGGAGAATGATCAGCGCCACCAAGGGAGAAGAAAGTGCACGAAAAGATGTCTATTGGCAGAAGCGCCGTAAGAAAATCCCCAGCAAATTCACGCAGCATCTGACAACACTGGCCCAATTTTTTTAATTTCTTTAATTCTGGGATATGATTGGTCTAAAGTCGAACTACTCGTAATTTTCAGCTAATTTTCTATAGTTTTTTGCTATAAGAGAGAATTAAGAAAAAATTGACTCATAAATTAGACAAAAATTACAAGTGGACAGTAAGCATGAAGAGAAAATTTTGAAAAAATTAACTCAAAAATTATACATAAAATACAAGTGGACAATTAGCATGAAGTGAAAATTTATAAAAAAATCAACTCAAAAATTAAAAAAATTACTAGTGGACAGTTAGCATTAGCTGTGAGCATGGGGTTACAAAATTTCGAAAATTTGAAAAATTAGTGTGCTAAAAAAGCCCAATTAGTGTGTTATTTTAAATTTCAGTGAATTTGTGGCTTGGACACAGATTGTGAGCCCAAGATGTGAGGCTGAGTGCTAAATCAAAACGCTGTTAATTTATTAGGTCGAACGATGCATCAGAGCGGAATAGAATCTCAACTAAATTAAAAGGGAAATTTTAATAATCCAGTAATAAATAGTTGACTGTTTCACCGCGACGGGAATTGCTGTCACAGTTTATTCCGCCAGCAACAACGGCGATAAATAATTCAGACAAAACCAAGGAATTATGAGGACCTTATAGCGGTGATGGAATTGCATATTCGAAACAAAAGAAACACCAAAATGTAGCATGAATTGTCACAACCAAAATGTCACCTTATGCATTCATGCTAACTGTAATTTTTGTCTAATTTTGGTGTTGATTTTTTCTTAATTTTCTCTTAAGGCAAAAAATTAAAGAAAATTAAAGGAAATTAAGAGTAGAGCTCTGTTTTATTTTACACCGCAGTTATTAGAGTTAATTTTTTCTTAATTTTCTCTTCATATTAACTGTCCACTTGTAATTTTTGTATAATTTAGCATTTCATTTTTTCTTAATTTTCTATTAATGCTAATTGTCCACTTGTAATTTTTGTATAAATTAGGATTTAATTTTTTCTTAATTTTCTGTTTATGCTAGCTGTCCACTTGTAATTTTTGTATATTTTTGGAGTTATTTTTCGTTAATTTTCTCTTAAGGCAATAAATTATCGAAAATTAGAAGAAAATTACGAGTAGAGCTCTGTTCCACTTTAGACCAATCATATCACAGCATTATGAAAATTAAGGCGGAGCTACAGCCAGTGTTGCCAGATACTCATGCATTTACTGGGTTTTTTTCTAATGGCGCTTTTCCCAATGGACATCTTTTCCTGCACTTTCTTCCACCTTGGTGGCGCTGATTATACTTAAGAAAATCATACTTAAGAAAATTAAGAGATTGGTACGTGGGTAGGGTCTGAAAATTAGGAAAGTCAATTTAAGATAAAAATTAAGCCAAAAATTACAAGTGGACAGAAAGCATTACAAACATTTTCCAAGTAGCATGAAAATACACGAATCTTGTTTCAAATGTGATATGTGATATAAAAAGGTAATTTTTGTGAATGGATATCAATTTCAAACACATGCATATGTTTGTAAAGGATTTCATAGTAATGATTCATTTCAAAACAATGAGTAAAAAAGATTATTTTGTAGATCAATTTAAATTACATATATTTTCAGTATCAATGAATTTTGTTTCAAAATCCCTTTTTCTAAATAAACCTAATCATGACACTTATAATTATTTTGCAGATTTACACCTACATGTATTTTCATCACTGTTTCTAATTTAATTGTTTTTTCCCTTTACCACACTTCAAAATGCATTGCTCCATTTCAATTTCAAACATTTGTGTGAATGGAAAAAAATTTGAAATATATATTTTAAAGACAATTTTCAGTGAAGGTTTTCAAGCATCACCAATTTTTCATAACTTTGGGCATGTTTTAACACCGCAGGTGGTTACCCCTAACTTTCCAGGTTCCCCCATTGCCCAAGAATCCAATTTCAGGAGTCTTCCAGGAAAATGGGAAAATTTCTTCTGCAAACATTCCGTTATGTGGTTAAACCACATTGCAAAAAAAACCTATTATTGATATTAATGTTGTTTCCCTCCACCAAGCTCAATTTGAGGCACTTTCTTGATGTACTTCAACAGCCCGAAATAGCATCCGATGGCGGCCATCTTGGATGCCCAGCTTCATCAATATATAATTTGATAAATCGATCGCCTACACCAGCCATTACGTTCCAATCGGTCGCCACGAAGCCCAGTTTTCATAAAACTGATTAAGGTGAAATAAAAAGAGCGGTTTTCATGGGGCGATCAATAGCGTTGCAACTGACCCTTCGATTATTTGCTGAAAACAACTCTAGGTTTTTTAGGAAGAATCATTTTCCAACTGGAGAAGTCCCTTCATCCGCCAGGGTGAGTTTGATGCTTCCCGTACACTTGTAATTTTTTTGTTTAATTTTGGTCTTACAGTCAGCCAGTCTTATAATATATAGTTAATGCCACCGGTCTCAAAAAGTCATACAGCTACACAGTAGAACCTGTGTAACTCAATACTGTAGGGACATTAATCAAGCGTGGGGACGAGCTCGGGACCGGCCTCTGATATTAGGTTATAAAGGTTATAAGTTTACACAGTATTGAGTTAGACAGGTTCTACTGTACTCCATCAGACCGCCTAGTCAGATGTTTGCCGCCAACACAGAACCACATCCACACATCGCCAGCCTCAAGGAAGTCAAGATACAGTATTACACCCAGATCTCTAGGCTCAAAGTGGACCCTTCTTTGTCCCCTCTTCTGAGAAAGTGGTGAAACCCATAGAATGGGATCGCCCTGGTCGACAACACTAATCGTCCCAATGAAACAGCGAAAATTTGGACAGCCAATCAGAGAATCGGCTTATCGATATGTTCATCCTGGCTATTCAGAACGTATAGTAGTTGGAGAAAGGAAAATGGCTGCCAGAAACATACTTGCTGTGGTGGACGAAGCATACATGAGCTCGAAGCCTTGAATGCTCGGGAACCAAGAACGAGCCAATAAACCGCACGTGCGACCCTGGTCCTCCTCAGTGATCAGTCCTCCAGAGGGCTCACGAACGACCAATAAGCCTCATGTGCAACCCTGGGTGAACCAGTGCAGGGCTGACCTCTTATTGGCTAAAGCGCTTTCTAGCATTCAGGAACCATTTCAGGCTCCTTCTCACCAGCCGTCGTTCAGTGGCGCTGTTTGGCTGTTTGCGGCTACCTGGATGAATGGCGATGAGGCGATTGCATCCTATTGGTCAGTAATGCCTGGGCCTCGTTATATCTACTACAGAAGAACCTGTCTTAACTTATATTGTGTAAACTTATAACCTCCATAACCCAATATCAGCGGCCGGTCCCGAGCTCGTCCCCATGCTTGATTAATGTCCCAGCCTAAGTCAATAACCTGTCTAAACCGATACGTGATGCCAGGTCCCTACAGTATTGACTTAGACAGGTTCTACTGTACCTCCTCTTTTGCCTTTCAGACATTGTGCCCCTCAAATCCACACACACATACTACCTCCTTTCTCATACAGGCCATGAGGGATTCATTATACCTTACCTCCTCTCCTGTTAGTTGGCACGTCCAGATGACTAATACTGTTGTAGTTAGGTTTTAGTCGCAACTATTTTTTGCCCAACACTAGAAATGTGGCTTGTGGGCAAGCTCATCTGCTGACTTCAAAGGGCAAGTGGGTATTCAATGACTAGTGGTCATCTCGGCTCGCCATCTGGGTTAATTGAATGCCCCTCATGCGGGCCCCTATCTGGCTGTCCATCCCCAGCAGAAAGGGCTTTTTGAGAGGGTTTCCATCCATTCTGTCGCTGGCACAGAGATAAGGGCCAAGAATTTAACAGGGGCAAATAACGGCTAATAAATTTGCGGAATGGACCATTTCGGGAGGAGTTACTGCTGCGGTGGAAAATGAGAGCGACCTAACAGGACCGTTGAAGTAGAACTACCTAACCAGACAAATTGGCGGAATTACAACAGGGAAATTTCACATTTTTTATGGGTTTAAAAAACATTTCCACTTGCAAATTTGGTACTATCATATTGCTGAATTTTGTTTCCTAAGCCTATCCAGAGCTATTAGTCAAGTGCTGGAACCTAAAGCTAAAAGTAACTTGTAGTGACATGATAAAACTTACAGTTCCAAGGGTTTAATTATCTGTTTAGAATTCACAGTAATCATGAACAGGTAATAACCAAAACCCTAGTAACCAGAAAGTGTTGGCATCCAACCTAAACTCGTTGGCCCAACATTGGTAAATAACGTTGGCACAACATACCAAATGTCTCGCTGGTCAACGGTTGCACAACTAATTGTGCCAACGTAGCAACAACCGTTGGCCCAACGTTGGCACAATTAAATCTGACAACGTCGGGCCAACATTGGTAATCCACGTTGGTGCAACATACAAAATAATTACTGAGCACACTCCCAATTTCGTATTTTAAAGTTGTGATTAATGATTATGGGTCGAATTGATTGAACTTGTTTTCCACTGTCACCTGGTTGTACGTCAGTGCTAACGCACTGCATTTATTATTATTAATTAAGATTTTCTTAATAAAAATAGCACCCGAAGAAGCTGTTCGCTCAGCGAAACGTCGTGCAGTTTGTAGGATGAATATTGTCTGTGTTTGTAGTTATACATCATTCCGTAATCCCAGCAACAGAAGAAGATTGTTGAACTATTTTTGATTAATGTCTATGCCTAAGTCAATAACCTGTCTAAACCGATACGTGATGCCCGGTTCCCAAAGTATTGACTTAGACAGGTTCAACTGTAGTGACTAAAATGTTCTTTTGCTAAATTCTGTGATAAATAACATGTATCTTCCTCAAATTGCTTTTTCCTGGCAATCTGTTGAGACCAGCAGTGCATGAGTCAGCGCTAGACGAGGTCTTAATAATAACAATAAAAAACCAGTTTTTTTATGGGAAGAAAAATAGGAAACGAAACGCTGGCATATTAAATATTCACGAGGGGGTCAAGACACCCGAATTTGGGAAAGTGTGTCGCCCTCTCCGAAGCATATTTAAGAGCGACTTAAATGGGACAATCCGTGCATCTTTTATACATTTTACAGTCTCATCCATTCTTTATCTCCAATTTTTATTGTTTTTTCTTTCGATAATTTTATTCGATATGAAAAGACACCGATCTCCGAACGGGCCATTGACTTTGAAATGCGATTATTCGCAATACGATTAATTAAAGCTTTAATTAAATCCCAAAATCAACGCCCCTCAACACTCGTCTTACGAATATCTTTCCAAACTAGATTTTCTTCGAAAGCATTTTTTCTCGTACATTTTCAAAATTAGGTTAAGAGAAATTAGTTCTGGTTTTAAAACCAGTTTTGCACCCAAAAATATTTTCCAGTTTTATCAATCAGTGTGTCTTTCTACCAGTACACAGTATATTGTATAGAAAGAACTGACATGTTGTACATGTTATGGTTCAAGCTTCCAAAATAAGGGCTTTGATAAACCATATAGGCCAAAAACTGATAAACTCGATACTGAATTTTTGTGGTCAACTTTTTCACCAAAGTTGCACAAAAAATGAGCACAAACTATCAAATAGTCTTGAAGGAAAAAGCTAACATGTCAATAAAAATCGACTTAAGATATAGCATTCCATTTGCTAATAATGAATATATGGGGTTTATAATACCTACATTATTTAATGAATGAATTAACAAGATAAGACTTCAAAAGAAGGTTGAGAGTACATATATGTGGATGATATAACAGATTAGGGGTTCTGCTGAACTTTACTAACTTAACTGTCCTTAGCAGCTACTTTTCAATTCTAATGTTTTTGTATGAAAATAACAAAATATTATGTTGTAAATTGTTTTCCCATTATTTGGTTTTATGTACTCATTGTAAATACACGTTATTTATACTTGGTTATTATTTTGTACTTTTTACATATATATTTTATACTAAATTATTATATTGTACTCATTATTTGTTACTAATGCATTATATGTAAGAATATTAACTCTGACCCATACAAGTTCTACTATCAACTTCAGGCCAAGTTATTATTACATAAAATTATAATAAACTTATAACAATAACGATGTCATTCCTTTCGTTATAATAAACTTGATAATTAATAATAATACAAAAATTTAAAATTTTTCAGTAAGTTTAGCTTGGTTGCATCAAAGCACCTTAAGTTAACAGATCGTTAATTCTGCACTTTAAGTTATTACTTAATGTAAAAAATTAATATAAAAAAATATTAACTCTGATCTATACAAGTTCTAATATGATTCGGGCCAAGTTATTATTACATAAAATTATAATAAACTTTTAACAATAACGATGTCGCTCCTTTCGTTATAAAAAACTTGATAATTAAAAAAAAAAACAATTTCAAATTTTTCGTTAAGTTTAGCTTGGTTGCATCAAAGCACCCCAAGTTAACGGATGGTTAATTTTGCACCTTATATACTACATGTATATACAAAGTAATGTCTTTACGAACATTTGGAGAATTAAATATTCAAGTCTCACCCATGGTATGGTGCGAGATTCGCCTTCACATGATTCACCAGTTAAGCCTTGTTAAAATCCCACCTTGTGCATAATTTCAAAAGGGAAATAGGTCATTAAATCGACCAATGATTTTGCCACGCCCTTGTATCGGTCCAAAATAATGTAGTTCCGATGCGAGTGACGTTGGTGTGAATTTCGTTTGTGAGAAATTGTGTCCAAAAATGCTGCTGTTTTTCCAGTCTAAATCCAGGCAATGTCGTTTAGGAAATAATTGCCCTCGGATGTTATGACACATTAAAAGTACGCGTCATTAAATGTGATACGAGCTGGAAAATGATCTAACACCTTTCTAACAAAAGGGAATAAGTGCAATTATCTTTACAAATGGAATCGATTAGCTAAGCTCAAACGGTGCTCAAACACTTGAATAAAAACAAACATTAGACTTGCTTTCATTTTTAGTAGACTAAACTGCACATATATTGTTTGCTCCTCTATTAATTCCATCCGTTTTTGATAATATTTGATATATACATGAAAATGTATGTCCTTATTAAGATGCTAAAATAATGAAATGGCTAAAAACGACAATCCTAACCTTCATGTAATTTCATTTTAACACACATGATGAGTGGGTATATTGCAAGATATAATCGAAAATAATTTAAGTCATATAAATGTTTTGAGGTATTATTAATTTGTGATTAATAATGATTATTATTAATTACTTAAGTGTACTTAAGAATATATTAATTAGCATTATACATTCATTTGAAAAATGTATATTGCAAGATATATTCGAAAATAATTTAAGTCATAAAAATGTTTTGAGGTATTATTCTTTTGAGTATTGTGAAAATAACTTAAGTAAATTATATCTCAATAAAAATGTGTTTTATGAACCTAAGAATATATTAATTAGCATTATACATTCATTTACAAAATGTATATTGCAAGATATATTCGAATATAATTTAATTCATTAATGTTTTGAGGTATATTCTTTTGTGTATTGTGAAAATAACTAAATTATATCTCAATAAAAACATGTTTTATGTACTTAAGAATATATGAATTAGCATTACATTCATTTGAATGTAGTATAACACATTATAACCCATGAAATATATTTTTGAATATTACATTTCATCTGGGAAATTTTCATGGATATTTGCATTTGGGTAATATGCATCTTTTATTATAATATATGTAAATAAAATAGATATGTCGGAATATATTTGAAAATTTGGCCAGAAATTTAAATTCAGATATATTAATAAAAATACCAAAAGTCCCAATTCGTGACTTTTTCAGATGCATTTTCGGACATATTTTCAGTACATCTTTTCAAATGCATTTTCAAATCTATATCCCAACATCATGTGGTAACACCCTAACAAATTCACACTATTAAAAACTCCAAGCTTAACATAATAAATAGATGTTCTTAAGGAATTTCCGGGTATATCTTTATCAGAAATTCGTATAATTCAAACATGAAAAGTAGTTTATAATGGGTCAATGTGACAAAGCATCCACCAGTTTTAAAACTTATCAAACATCGAATCAATTTAAGGTTGGATCACACATATCGTGGATTTTTTAACCTTATTTCCGCTTCGATTTCTCGCAAATTCTTGACCTTTTTTCTCCCAGACTTTCCATGTCATAATCCACGGGGCCATAAAAGCGACATGAGGATGTTTATTATAAAATGTCATCCCGAAACTAGCAACGCAGTCTAATTTCAACAGGTTTCAACTGTTGGGGGGCCCAGCGGTTATTTGGCACAAAAAAAAAAAGAAAGTTACTTTTCCTGATTATCGACACCGTGAATTGGCTCACGAAAAAATAAACATAAGCGTGGCAAATAATTTAGCAAAAATTCAACGCGTGCATAATCAATTAAGGATAGCAAACCGAAATACCAATCAGATACACCTGTTAATTCGGCTCACTAGTCACCTGCACACATCGGGAACAATACTTTATAGCTATCGACCAAATTTGTCCACACACTGTATCACATACACCCGCATGTCGCGGTGGTATATTATACAGGATGATTCATATAAAGCTCATGATTATCTTTCGTCCATTGCTTGAATAGGAATATGCCGGAATGGTCCATTTATCTATCAAAGGATGCAGGAGGTGTTGGAGTTTTGACTGCATGTCCCACGGGAGCATTAGGCATTTGTCAACAGATGGCGCAGTTGGAGTTGCAACATGTAGTTGTTCATTGTGATTGTTGTTTGATGGTGTCAACCACCAGTTGCCATTATTGCATTGTCGTTGTCAGTCAAGCTGCTTGACCTCACCAGACTTTTTCCTACGGGGTTATCTAAAGGGAGGAGTCTGCGCTACATGCCCTTGGACTTTAATTGGACGATCTGAAGGACAATATTACACGCGCAATCAATGGTATTGACAATGCGACGCTCCAGCGAACTGCCAGAAACATGGAACTACGTGCCTATAGTCGTCCCGGCAAAAGAACGGAAAAATGGCGTAGTTCAGACCAATAGGATGCAGTTCCCTGTTTGCGATTCGTCCATCCCGTAACATATATCGAGCACGGCAGCCGTTTTCCTTTTACCGCTGAAACTCCTGAAACAGTACATCGATAAGCGGAATCTCTCCGATTGGCTGTTCTAGTTTTTTTGTCGAGACGACTATAGAGGCGGACGGATGTTCAGGACAACCTTTAATGGCAAAGTAATCTCCAAGATACAGTAGAACCTGACTTAACTTATACTATGTAAACTTATAACCTCCATAACCTATTATCAGCGGCCGGTCCCGAGCTCGTTCCCATGCTTGATTAATGTTCCTGCCTAAGTCAATAACCTGTCTAAACCGATACGTGATGCCCGGTCCTTACAGTATTAACTTAGACAGGTTCTACTGTATATACACATGTTCATTGCATGTGTACCCTCGACATGTGTTCCTAGGGGTACATCGTAACTTGAGGTACAAATATTTAAATCATTTCATCCCTTTGGGTACATATATGATATATGGGGTGCAAATGTACGTTTGTACCCCACAAAAACTGCATTTGTACTTTTACGGTTTACAGTGTAGGAACTTTTCTAGGCGTTTGGTGAACTATATACGCCATACTTTCGTTAACTTAAAATGAATATGCATATGGGAATTCACTTTTAATGTAAGTGTTGGTTGGTAATAGTCATTAATTTACTTATCAACTCCCCTATAACATTACCCCTGACATTTTAATAACTGTTTTTTTTCGTCTAATTAATAATTTAATTCCCTGACCTATTGAGATTATCGTCATGCATTCTCACTTTCCCTGACATTTCCTGGTATCCACGCACCCTTATTCCCCCATTTCTGTCATAGCCTTTGGTAGAATCTCATTTACCAATAACTGGCAACCCTGTCCTACATTGCCATTGTAGTGTATCTCTTAGCAGAAAATCCCCAAAAACTGCTTTTTTTTTTTTTTTTTTTTTTTTTTTATATATAAAAATGGTAACATTGTTTACGAAATGAAAAGTGGTGTTTTTGGCGCTGCTGGGGGTGGGTGGCCCCTTGACCCCAGCCCTTTGACCCCCCAAATTGTTTTTATTTCGGCTTCGTGTCGTCGTTGTTTTTAGCTGCTTGTTGTTGTTGCTTTTGGTGGTTCCGGGCCAAGTGCTTTCTGGGCAACGTCGAGCTCGATTCAACAACCTCGAAGGAGGACAGCCGGAGAGGTCCCGCCAGGGGGCGTGACCATCGCCCCCCTGGTGGGTGGGCGGGGCCAGCGCCGTGACGCGCCGTTTCTCGGAAGCGCCGTTGCCTCGACGACGGCCATCGATCGCGGCGCTGACGTCGCCGCCCGTCGCCCATGGCAACCGACCGATTCTATTCGGACGCACATTTTCAAATTTTTCGAACCCAGTGACGTCGTGCGTGGAACGCGTTGCCAGTTTGAACTTTCGAGCGTGTGGAACTGCTGCGCGCGCTCCGATTCGATTATGAATTTCAAATTTTCGCGTTTTTTGTTTTTGTTTTTGGAACGATATCCACTTAATTCTCACTTAATTTTCACTTCATTTCGATTGCATAGTACATTATTAGCGATTGGTTCATCATCAGATTAAGGCTGATTGAAATCCTTGTCGGAAATTACACCGAAAAATTAAATAAGGATGAGAAGAATTCGATCTCTCACGAGCAGAAATTGGAACATTATCACGCGCAGTTTCGAATTTCATTTCAATTCAATTCAAGTAATTTTTGCAGAATAGTAAGTTAACTTACTAAGATCAACGATTAACAGGGTTCCGCCAGAATTTTCAACTTCCCTGAGACCCTGACTTACCCAGGTTTCAAACAAATTTCCCTGACTAAAAACTGCGAAAATATGACATTCGTCAATGTTAATTAAGATGCTATATTAACTGTTCATTGTTGATAAACATGGAAATTTCAAAAGGAACCAGCAATGCGACGCATTTTATAACAAAAAGCGGCAAATTTAATGTAGATTAGTTCATGCAAATTTAAAAATGGCATTATTGATCTCTTCCGCAGGTTTTGCTGGCTTCGATTGATAGCTCGATTTTCTGGACTTATCAAGAAATTTGTTACATTTTCTTGACTTGGCGAAGGTAATAGCGGATGAAAAATTCTGCATGGTAAGAAATAAATTTAGCGTCGTACGAAATTGTGAAAAGCATTTTTGTTGTCGTTACTTTTCCATGGTGGGCGAAAAAAAATGTCTGGTTTCAGTCTGCCTTCGTGGAAATAAACTTACTTAGTCATATAATATTATATAATTTATATTTGCCTACTCAGTATATTATATTTTATATAATATTTTACCTGATATTATATAAGTTATACGTTGTATAAATATTACAACGTCGTAATTATCAACGTAATCAACAACGAGCTAATTCACCATTTTATTAAAGAAATTTTCAGAAATTTACCTAAAAGACCTAAAAGAAATGTACATACAATACTATACAATATGTATTGTTAACGAATTCCAAAGCGCTACTATTTCACCCTAATCAGACATTTAAATTCGCTTCCAATTTACTGATTTTCCGTTTCTCAAAATTGAATACAGTATTTAAAAAACTAAAACTGATTGATTCTCTCTTTTCAGTTCCAATTTTTAAATTCGTTCTCGAACCGCACGCGGCGAGATCGAACGAGAACGGGTAAGTTTAAATTCTATATTTCATCAAATTCTAAATTTCAAAAATTCGAAATTTCGAACGAGCGCCACATTCGAACGCGGCTGCGCGTGCTCTTCGAGGCCACCGTGGCGCGTTCGAATTCCACGTCGAATTCGAAAATAAACAATTCTAGAACGCGCGTGCTCGTTCTGATTGGTCGATGTCTGAAAAGCCTCTCGTACATAATGTACGTACACTGTACATTAATTTGAGTTATCAAAACTCGCGTACATCATGTACGTGCGTCATGTAGACGGCGCTGCGACCCTCGAGCATCACCAGGCGCCAGGGTGGTGGCGCTGCAGCGGCTGACCTCACTCACCCTCATTTCCATAATATTATTTCGAATTTTTTTCCCTTTTCGGTTTTTCCCCCCTCTCGAGGAGGGTTCACCCAGGCAATGACCCGGCAGCTGGGCCATCGCCAGCGCCCCCTGGGCGGGCAGGGGTAGCAGCTGGGACGACCTCACCCCCCTCACCCTCCCCCCTGACCCACATTGCGGGTCAACCCAACTCGACCTTGGGACACCTGGCGGCAGGCAAGGGTTAACTTAGTTTTGCCTGAAATGCAACGACCTTGCTGAATCGGTTTTGCTGAATTGGTTTTGCTGAATTGGTGCTCAGGTGGGATTGGGCAGATTTGGCAACGCAGACTCAGGTACTGATGGCGTGTTCAGACATCCCATGGGAATTGGGTCATTTTTTCCAGTCGTCGTGACCGGAAAATGAGGTCGCCAATTTCGCCATGTTTTGGTTTTTGTGATGACGTGCTTCGACAAGCAGAGGTCTCAGAACATGTTGGTCAGCGACTGACGCGGCCAATACTGTCAGTATCAACAAGTAAGCAACTCCAGTTCAATTTTCAGTTTATTACCAAACAGTGTACACTGTACTGATTGATACCCTATTCTTTACTCATCACATTACACTACTCATCACATCACATTACATTACATTACACTACTCATCATATCACATTACATTACATTACACTACTCATCACATTAGACTACTCATCACATTACACAACTCATCACATTAGACTACTCATCACATTAGACTACTCATCACATTAGACTACTCATCACATGACACTACTAATCACATTAGACTACTCATCACATTACACAACTCATCACATTAGACTACTCATCACATTAGACTACTCATCACATTACACTACTTACCACATTAGACTACTTTTCACATTAAACTACTCATCACATTACATTACACTACACTACTCATCACATTAGACTACTCGTCACATTACATTACATTACACTACACTACTCATCACATTACACTCCATGTAATGTGTTGTAACCCCAGTCGAATCTGGTGAAGGGGTGCGACTCATGTGGCAGTGTGCGTGCGCGCTTTCTGATAGGATGTAAATGCGTCAGTCGAGGATGACGTCGCCGAGCGCCTACGTGACTTATTTCGGGTGCAACTCCGCGCTATTTATGGCAAGTCTTTGTTTTTTTTATTTTTATCTTGTTGTTGTTTCGTTTCCGGAGATGGCCGCCAGGCGGCGCCTTCCTCCAATGTGATACGCTAGGCTTGCGTGCAATCCGAAAAATAGAACGGTTGTGTTCCACCATGATGGCGCCTGTCGTTCGAATTGCGGCAGTTATTGAGCTCTAAAGTTTTTGCCAATTTCGTCTTTTGGAGGAGCCAAATTCCCGATCACGATAAGTCAGAGCCTTTCTTTCATGAATTTGAGTCGTACTTGATTCATCGAATCGACCATAACCTAACCTAACCTGACCTAACCTTACCTTTGCAGCCATGAACCCACTGTCCATCCTGCTGGAGATCATGTCTGAAGACGTGACCTTCCTGGTGGACAGAGCGGCCCTGGTGCTGACCACTGTGTTCGACTGGAACTTCCTGCTGGTCACCACCTTCCTGGAGGCCGCGGCCAGCGCCTGCGGGGCGCTGGTCACCGCGGCAGCGGCCGCTGGCCGCTGCCTGGAAGACCTGGCCGCCTTTGTGCTGGACCTGGTGGCCATCGTGGTGGGCCTGCTGCAGGCCCTCGAGGCCCTCATGATGGCCCTGTGGTGGGGCGCCAGCAGCAGCGCCCTCTGGACCGGCCAGCTGCTGGCGGCCGTCGGTCGGTGGCTGGTCGCCGGGGCCGGCGGGCTGGCCGGGGCGACACTCCTGCTGGGCAGGGCCCTGGCACTGCTCTGGGAGGCGCTCTTGGCGGCCCTGGCCGTTATTCCGAGCTCGCTGAAGAGCGTGGCCGGGTCGGCGTCCGGCCTGGCGGTCGGCGCCGGCGAAATGCTGAACGGCGGCCATGACGCCCTGGGTCGGACGCTCCGAAAGACGCTTACGAGCCTGCGCGACGTGCCCAGGGATGCCTGCCTGGGCTTGGCCATCCTGGTGCTGGCCTGGTACGCGGTCAAGCGGTTCGCGCTGGTGCGCCGAGCGAGGATCGCCGCGACCCGAATGCCCGCGCTGGTCGAGAAGCTCGGCTCGGCGCTGTCTGCGATGGTGAAGAAGCTGGTGCTGCGAGCCAAGGGTCTCGGGTCGTTTCTGAAAGCCCAAATTGGACATCTCGTTTCCTTCCTGAAGAGTTTGGGATCCTTGCTGACCAGACGGCCATCGCCGGCCGAAGAGGAGGACGAGGATGAAAATGAAGTGGGTCCGGCGGTGCGACGGCAACCGGATCGTGACGGCAGTCCTGAAGAAGAGGTTGTGCCGAAGAGGGTCCTGCGCAGCGCTGCAAAGTCAGCCGATAAGGACAAGGCGGGAAGGATGGAGGACCAGGTGGTGCTGCGGCTGCGCAAGCAGGTGGAGCGACTGCAGGAGACGAACCTGTGCGTGGTGTGCCAGGAGGCTGGCCGCGCCATCACCCTGCTGCCCTGCAGCCACTTGTGTCTGTGCGAGCCGTGCACTGGGCAAGTGCTTGCCGTCAAGCGCGCGTGTCCCATATGCAGGAGGTACGTGGAGAACGTGCTGAGGGTGTACACTTAATCAAGTTGGCACTTTCAGCCACAATTTGCGCAATTGTGATTCAACTATTCTGCTGGATCAGTTGGTGATTTTGGTAACATAACTTCTTGCATCTTGTGATTTTGAACCTTTGGAGCTCCTGTCAAGACCAGCACTGTCCGAAAGCTTCGCTGCTTCGGACAAAGTATTCGTAACTGTTTTATATCTCAATCGCCTAGATTCATCGTGCGCTAATAATCTGATATTTTAAATATAGGCAAACTGATATTGCCGCAGCTGGCCTGAAGTATGTATGAAAACCAAAGATTACGAAGGTACATTTGAGCATTACTGTGGCGCCATAACCGACCTAAATGTTTTATAGAAGCTGAAGGTTGGTCAGCAGTTGAACATTGCTGGAATGCACAAGAATGTTCTTTGGTGTGCCATTATTCAGTCATATTTTTAGTGCTTAATATTTAGTATCGTTGCATCGATCAAAAGATCAACAGCGTTTGCATGATTCCGAGAAGCGTTATCTCACTCGTTTATGATACCCAGTATCGCAGTTGATAAGTCACGAGTGAGACCAGCTGGTGCGTTTAATATCAAAATCTGGTCCATTTGCGGATTTGTTCCATTTATCACCCAGGAATGGTTGTGGGACCAAGAAACGGTAACTCTTTAGATTAAGCCAGCAATGTCGGCCACGCTTGTTTTCTGCGGAGCCTGACTCAGCCTGTTGGCATAGTTTTAGGTTAGGTTAGGTTTGGTCAAAGGGGTGTCCAGGGGGCCAGTTCTGACCTAACCTAACCTAAAACTAT
>JAQFYZ010002047.1:0-19097 GCA_034695085.1 Cylindroiulus punctatus
AAGGACAGCCAATCAGAGAGATTTGACTTGTCGATTAGCGCTTCCATGCGTCTTCAGTCGGTGAAAGTTGGCACGTGATTGTAATCAACTAGGCTAAATCAATCGCCAACAAGTGCTTGGACCCTATTGGTCGGCACATTTGACCCAGTTCCATCAGTTCTTGGTTCTACTATAGGCTAAATCCACAACACGCGATTGGACCCTATTGGTCAGCACATTTGACCCAGTTCCAGCACTTCTTGTTTTGACTATAGTAAACCCTCAAAAAAATAGTTTGGCATGGAATTTTGTTCCTGTCAGGATGGTTTGATCCGTGATTTTAGAATGATCCGATGAGGCCTCGTCCATCGACGTCCATCTTTATACACTGATCAGCCAACATACCCCCACAAGTTTTCCTCAATGTCACGCTCGTGGATCCAATCAAGTTCTTGTAAACACCCAATTGTGGAAGACGTTCTTTGCCTAGGCTAAATGGCCCTCTTTTTTGCTCCCCGGAGCATCATGTTGCGGAGGCGAAAATACATATGGACACACTTAGAAGTTTACAAGAGCATGATTCCACGAGCATAACATTGTATGAATGAGGTTCTTCCATGGACTGCTTGATCCTCACGCAAACCCTGCATTGAAACGTCGTCGGGGCAGGTTGCCTGATCAGTGTTATAAAAATGTGGACAATTGTCAAGTGACGCGGGCAATGTCTGATCAAACCATCCTGAAAATAAAAAAAGACACCATGTCAGACCGTATAGTTGAGGTTTATACTATAAACGGAGTCCATCACGACCTACAGCATCGGGGCAATCAGAACAATTAAGGACGTTTCTTATTATTTCTTTGCCGGGGCACCTTGGGTCGCGGGTCAGAGAGAAACATGGGCGGAATTTTTGTTAAAAGTGCTTGTTTGTATGACATTCCGATAAATTTCGTTCGCATTCACAAATTGCAAACTTACTTTTAAAGCAAATCTGCTCCACAATTTTTTGAATGGTGGCAAGGTGTTGGACTTTCATGGGATTTCTTCATCTTGCGGTGTAAATTGGTTTCTCTACCAGGCAACTGATATTTTCGTCCATTTTACACGTTTTGGCGACATGTAGTTCACATGTAGTTTTGCATTTTTGTCAAAAGTAAGAACTTGCGTTTAGTCATTTACTGCACATAACTGAAGTCATACCTGCAGCCAGCCTCATACCACCATGAGTAAGTTCGTTTTTAAAGATAACCACGCATTTTGGGGGCAGAAGGCAGCCTATTTACCTGTGGCCTTGCACAAAACATTTTTAGGGAGAATCTGTTTTTATTAAATTTGTTTATTCCGCATAGGCATCACTTCGGCTGGAGCGACTTTGTAAAATTCAGGATGAATCTTAAGATTACTTGGCCAATTTTTGAAGTTGACCTGAGAAAATTATGGAGGGGGTCGTCGAGAGCACAACGCCACCGGGAAGAGCTTAAACAGGACCGAAATTGAAGCACACGTGTCCCGTTGTCAAGACTGCACGATGGACGCAAAGCAGTACCGCCCAGAACAAAGTAGTTTCACAGTAAGTAAAGAAATCAGTGCGATTCAACATCTCAAAATTTTGGCTTAGCTACATTCAAATCGTGTCCGCCAATCTTACTTCGAGATTGACGAACTGCGGCGATCAGTCGCCGAGTCACAAATTATCACAGTCGACTGGCACGCGCATGGGCGTAGGGGGCTCTCGGCATTATCGAGAGGCAAACAAGATGCTAAGATTTTTCGCTTTCGCACGTCTCCGCCGATGCCGCAGCGGCACCGTCAGCCTCTGTGGCAGCGGTTATCGAGTCCGTCGTATCGAGCATGGCTTCTTTCTTAGTTTCTTCCTTCTCCTCGTTCTCAGCCTCCTCGGTTTCTTCCTCAGCGTCCTGCGTCTCGCAATCGGATTTTGGGTTCGCGGTCTCCGCTGCTGCGTCGCCACACTCACTGTTGCTACGCTGCAGCTTCTCCTTCAGTTTTTCGGAGAGCAGTCGGATCCTCTCCCCGCTCTGGTTCGCAGCCTTCGAGCCTGACGCCTTGTCCTTGGGGGCGCCCTCGCCGTTTTCCCCGGCGCCTTTTTCAGAAGCATTCCCACTGCCAGCCGCAGAGTCTTTTGTCCTTGCCGACTTTTCCTCGGCATCACTGAGCAGCTTGGAGCACTTGGCCACCATGGTGGTCAAGTCGATTTTGGGGTGAACCGCGTGGAGGAAAGACGACGCGTAATTGTTCAGCTCTTTATCGCGAGCCACTGCCTTCTGATCCGAGGTGGAGACGTCAGCAGCCACTGCGTCCATCATTCCCAGAGGCAACCCGCCCAAGGAATTGCCTCTGCCAATGAGTTTCTCCAGACTCTGCATGAGGCCCATGTCCGGCACCACGCCAGGCTTGTCGCTGCCGCCCCGCTCGTCTCCGCCCGCAGCGACGTGCAACTTCTTGGACCTCCGCTCGGCCCTCATCGACCTTTCCAGAGCTTTGGCTTCGGACCTTTCGCTCATTATTTTCTCGAAAGCCTTCGCTTCCGACCTTTCGGCCATCGCCCTCTCCATGACTGCCCTGCTGACCTCCCTCTGTTGCAGCTGATGTTTCTCCATCGCGGCCAGGCTGTCCGCCCTCTTTGGCCTATCCACAACTCTGTGCTTAGGAGGCCGGCCCGGGCCTTGTCGACTGGACGTTCGTGTGGCTTGCTGTTGCGCCACCGCATTTCTACCCGATGACAGATAGCTGGGTGGCATCCTCACCATTGCAGAGAGATTCGAATTCCCACCTGCGGCCAACTTGTGCTCCGTTCCCGCTTCCTTCCGGCGCCCAGCGGCAGTTTCCTTCTTGCCGCCACGCACTTCGTCTTCCGTAGCCGTGCTGTCGTCATCGTCGTAATTGTTGCCCATGAGTGATCTGAGGCTGTCCTCGTCCGAGTCCTCTTGATACACCAATCCGTTTGGCCCCACACCGCCGGCAAAGATGGAGGGCGTGGTCATGGTCCCGAACGAGCCCGCCCGCGTTGTGTTCAGGCCGTTGACGAGGCCAGCCTGGGCGAAATTGGCGAAGGAGGTGGGGACACTCGTGGGGATGGAAAAGTTGCCCAAACCGAGCGGGTTGTAGAGGAGCCCCGGTGCCGGAAACAGCAGCGGAAGCGACTGCGCCGAGGTTGTCGTGGTGGACGAACTTCCAGGAACATTTACCGATGACGAGACTGCGCTCGATTTGGCCCCGCCGCCGTCTTTCGAAGATTTCAGATCAGGCGCAGTCATGCCGGGAAGGGACGAGGCAAACGGGAAGCCAAGGCTGGCCAAATTGGCAAAGAGCGGATTAGTGAGACCGAGACCGGCCAGGCCTCCGAAGGGAAGGAACATCGGCGCAGAGGTGGAGCTAGTGGTGCTCCGGTGCGAGTCTGCGAGACTGGTTGGAAGCTTGAGGCCGGGGAATCCCGCGGCCAGCATGTTGGCATTAGCCAGGGAGGAAAGTGCGCCTAGGTTTGGCAGCAACGAATAGGTCGAAGAGAGCGAGGAAGGATTCGGCATGGATAGAGTCCGTGGAGGCAGTCCAGCACCGGCAGAGGTGTTGCCAGGACGACGCCCGCGCCGTCCACTCGACTGATTGCCTCGCCTTTTCGGCTCTTCGGGAAGACCGGCCTGCAAATGATAATTAACGTCGACAACGACAGTGACTTTTTAGTCGTGACGGTACAATGAAATTTGCACGACGTTGCACAACCCATGCAGCACAACCCAAACAATCCTCAATAACTTTTCGATGGATGAAAGTCTATATAAAGTCCAAAGTGGGGCTGATTTGGGAATTGCACTTAGCAGCCTAGACTGTGCATGGGCAACCATCAAATCTACACCAAACCTTTAACGATGTTAACGGTATGTATCCATGACCTTCAGATATAACCACCTGATATGGGCACGATCTGAGTGCCCAAGCAGTCTAGAGTCTAGACTGAGGGGGCTTCAGTCCCCTTAGCCTAACTGCTAAAGACTTGTTTAGGGGGCGAAATTCCTATAGCCTCGCAAGTTCTAAGCTAGTCTCCCCTTTGAAAAACCGACATTGGTATCATAGTTAGACAGACAACAAGCGTCATCCACATCAATTTTCAACAGGGATTTATGAAAAATCGCAAATTTACTGTGGAATTTTTGGATTGTGCAGTGAAAGAATCCCCTGTATTTGGCAACAATTCTGGACAAAGAAAGCAATAGAGGGATGGAAAACTAGGATTTCCAGCAACTAACAAAATTGCAATGCAATGTAAAAGTGGGACGAGGTAGTAAGTTTGGTTCAATTTCACATAAGAGCTTTACGTACCTTTTTGCCAGTTAGCCTACTGAGGACCGATGCGTTCTCATTACCAGTCAGATGCTCAACACTCAACTTGTTTGGATCAACACGCTGTCTTCGAGTGCGGCGCCCATCAAGGTGTTCCATGGTATCCTACATAAGAAAAAAAAAAGCAAAAGATTTTGCCATCTATGATTATAAGATTTGAAAAGTTTTGCCTCCAAACTGGTAGCTCTGGCAGTACCTCTCCAAGAATCATGAAACTATGAAAATATTTATGGTACATTAAATGTGGATCCCCTTTGCGGTTTCAGGCAGCCCTGTTACACATGTGCAAAACAGTGAGAAAACTGGGGACACAAATAGAATTGTGGTTTAACCCACAGGAAACTTTGCAATATTTGAGATTTTACCACATCCACCATGCAACCAAATCTTTGAAAACTTGTAACTTTTCCTGACTCCAAAGATTCAAGAACACTCGAAGCGACATCGTTACCCAAGTTTCTAGTGATTACGGAGGTACAAGCAAACCAATGACACATATCTGCTTGACGCGTATCAATAAGTATTTGACCCTTGATAACTTATCAAGAAACAGTTTCATCAGACATTTTTAAAACTGGAGTTTTCCAGCGCCAAACAGATGTTGGCCAAGGAACCTTAAGAGGATGCAGTTTTTGGTTGTCAGAACTATACAAGGTGCAGCGCGTTAAGGCTCATTATGCTTGAACAAAAAGATCGAAGTAATCAAAATATCGTGAAATGCGAAATGTATTTGAAATCAACGTGAACTGTGTCCAAGATAAATTGAAATGCCACAGCTCATGAGTTGGCAGAACTGTTATTATTATGCATCTTTGCACAAAGCACAACCAAAACTTTCACGGCTCTACAAGTTCCAGGTTAAGACGTTTTTACTCACCATTCGGACAGGGTTGAGTTGGGCATTCTCGACCCTACGTGCCATCGTTTGCAAGGAATGATCGGCCAACCATTTTTCCACTTCCAAGCGTTTGGAGGCAAGATGCAAGAGGTGACTGTTGCGAAAATCATTTTCCAGTTGCTGCTGTGGAGTAGGAGTGGCCAGTTTCTTGACTGCGTGCTCGCTAGTGGACATGTTTAATGCTTCTTTAGAAAAGAAGAAAAACGTTAAGTACATTGCAATTGACAAGATACAAAGTCAATGGCTGAAATATGGAACTGTCAATCTTACTCGGAATCATTTTCTCTGCACTGCTGCTGTGGGCAGCAGGAGCTGCCGCTGCTGCCAAGGATCCAACAATATCGTCCAGTTTTCGCCTCTTTTTCAAACGACCAGAATCATCTTTTCGCTAAATAAAGAAAGGTTTGATATTCATGACTAAGTGACTTCCTTCACCAAAATCTCTTTTTTTTAAGCTAACTTAGTTAGGGCGACCAACCACACTTTTACAGTTTTCAATTTCCCTGATTTCCTGAGTCCTGAGATAACATTAGATTTCCCAGATCATTTTTAACATTTTCAATGGAATGAAAGATAATGTAATACTTTTATGTTTTATAACTAAAAAACCATCGACTTAATCCCAGCATGTACTAAACTAGTTTCAAAATTCGAAAATATCTCCACAAAAAATAATCTTTTTTCGAGGTTAAAAACAACTTTAGCAGCTGTCATTTTAAAGTTTTTGAAAAACTACAATATGGTGGCTGAGTGCACCTTAGCCTACTCTTCTATATAACTATGTAGTGGAAACTTGCCCTTTTCTTTACAAAAGGAACCCCGAGAATGTATTTTGACAATTTTTTTTAAATTTCCGGAAAATATAATGTGGCAGTAATAGTCTACTACAGGGTCCTTCGCGATTTGTTTTGAAACCTAAACCAAACTTTCTGAATAACCCCACTGCTTTAAAAAGAATGTAATTGATGCAATCTTATAAGTCTACACAATTCTCTTAAAACTTTCATTTCAAATTCCCTGGTCACCATGTACAAGGTAACTAAAATTTCCTCACACCCAGCAGATAATGAAGAAGCAAAAAAACAATCGCTCTTACAGTCCGTCCAACAAAAGAAGAAACTAAGTTCCAGCAAATTAGAGCGAATCAGCTTATAGATCTCTTTTTCTAGCCATGCGTGTGAAGCCCTAACACAAGGCTGGCATGAGTGACAGAAATGGCCTGGCAACATTGATTTCAAACAGGCTTTTGCATACTATCGGCCCATTTGAATTCCCTAGTTTCTTCTTTCCTTTGGCAGACCATAGTATCTTACCCTACAACTGATTTAAACAACAGCAACAACTAGCCATTCATAGCACCATGCTTTTGTACTAAAATTAAATATTAGCTTCAACTTCCAATGTATGCTTACATTGCCTACACCAGGTGAATCTCCAAACGTCTTTTGATTCCTGATTTTAGCCAGCTGTTCTTCCAATCTCAATTTCTTCTCCTGCTTTCGCATCTGCAGATCCATGACCAGTCCGTCCGGAGCAGACTTATTGGCGTTGGAAGACGACAGGAAATTCTCCAAGGATTCGTACTGACTGGAGCTCTTTAAACTGCTGGACAGGTCAATAGGAGCAGCACCTTCATCTTCATGCTTTTCGACTTTTCGGCTCGCACTAAAATCCCAAGTGCTGAGAATGGGCGTGTTGACCCTCGGCGCGCTGTGCTGATGCGCCGGAGGAGGAATGGCCGACTGCGATCTAACCAGAATACGTGGAACATGCGACAATATAGGTTTACTCCATTTACGAATCATAGGTTTCCATCATAGGTTTGTCATCTATGAGTGACAAACCAATACGTAAAAACAATTGCGTACTTTTTCTCAGCAGTTGTGCTATTAAGTGGAGAAGGCTCTGGCGTCGGAGACTCCCTTTGTAAATGAAACTTCATCTTCATGGAAGTGTTGTATAAATTGTGACTTAGCAATGCCTGTAACTTGGCTAGAATTGGACAAAACGAACAGTAAAATAACGGTAATGAAAATGCAAAAAATGATAAGGTGCAGTCAGCATTCTTACCTCTTTCTGCCTCTATTTCTATCCTCCTCCTCCGCCTCCTTCGCCTTGGAGGAAGTAAAATGCTGCTACTGACAGCTTCGGGAGTCTGCAAGGTAAAAGGAATTAGTACAAAAAGTTTTCACAGTAATACAATGCTAGAAATTGGACATGTAATCAAAATGCAAAGATGAATTCCAGAAAACCGCCAAATTTACGTTGTTGCTGTCGCTGTTGTCCTTTTCCGATGGATGTGTGGGTGTGTTCCACGGAGTGGACTCCCTCTTGGGTGTATGTTCAGGTGTGACCTGTGGGGTGGAATCCAAATCGACAGAGGCCGGAGTACCAGACTGCGACAGTCCTTGAGGAAATAACTGAGTGAACCGCACCACCGGCCACTCGTTTTTGTCAACGCAGTGAACCACTGCCTCCAAGCGCATTTGCAAGACGCGATCCTTGGGCCATCGAATCGGATTGTGATAAGAATTGACGAGAACGTGAGTGCCCATCTGGTCCGAAGCGTCCATAAGGTCATAGCCATAAATGGGATGATGGTAAAGGACCTCAGCCGTAGATGTTGGAAGAGCACAGAAATCCTATATGGTAAAAAGCACGCTATAAGTAGTATAATAAACTGCTTATTCTTTCAAACGATTTTCAAAGATTCTGATGACCCCAGTTAACAGATGCCATGTGGTGGTATCTTCCACGATAGTCCTATCCGACTCTGAAATTACACTACCCAAAACTGCCAATATTTGGTAGCAAATTTCTCCGCTGTTATTTTTTTCCTCAAATTTCTCCATAGGAGACGAGGCTCAGCTTCACAGGGTATCGTAAAACGTACCAAATGTGTAACCCCTCCCACAAACGTTACACACACGAGCAATTACACAATCAATTTAAACAAACACTCGTACTCGTAGCAATACTGATGTATCATACTAATCGTAGCGTGCTAATGTATCAATGTTGAATACAGTTATCGGAATTTCCGGTTAACCAGTATTGAGATATTGACAAGGTCATGGTGTGCATCAATACATACTGTCAGCGATGAGTAAATTGCGCAGAAGTCATGAGCGATTGGTTTTGTCCAACATATACAGGGTGTCTCCCAACTCCTCTTCACAAATGAAAAGGGTTGCACCAAATCAATGCAGAATCCAGCAGAATGCTGCAGTACTTATGCATACCATTTTCTGCAGGAATTTTTCCCATGGGAAGTCCCTGCATCGCAGAAACGGATTGTTTTGGATCCATTTCATTAGCGACATTTTTATTTATTTTCGTGAGTACATCCAATGTGCTGCGAATTCGCCAGGTTAACTTTAGCGTAGTTTGCACCGTTAAGGCGAAAAGACACCCGGCATAATGGTAACAGCTTCACCTGATATTGCTAAGAGCTAAAAAATCATGTAGGGCCGCATACTGACGCATTCTGTCAGCACTAAGACAGTATTACAGGGCTCGATACAGTAACGATAATCGTGACCCAACAGGAGAGCACAGTATCATTGGCATTGAAAAAAATACAGTTTAGGCAAAAAGGTATGCATAAACTGAGCTTTACTGATCCCAAGACATCACGCTTTTGTGTCGGGTGACAATACATCGTTACTGGCTGTATAATTTTCAGTGACAATGATCCTTATTATTGACAATGTCGATTGAGCACATACCTCTTCCTTTACAGCAGCTGCTCCTACCCCAACTTCCTCCTTGATAGTCTTCACCTTTTCCTCAACCTTTGCTATAAGTTCAGTTTCAATTGTTCCTTTGCTAGGAGCTTGAGGAGACGAAACTGACACACGCTCCTCGTCAACTGCCTCTTTGATTTCAGCGGCAGTCTCCTCACTTTTTTGCACTGTCTGCTCCTCCGCAGCATTTGATTCTGCCGCAGTTTCAACATCTGCTTCAGAAGCGGGAATTTCGCTTTCAGCTTCGACCTTAACAGTAACGGCCGACTCTGCCTTGCATTGCTTAACTTCAGCTTCGGCATCGGGCTCTTCAATTTCTTCTTTTTCAACGACGGTCTTCTCAGTGTCCATCACCTCTTCGGAACGCATGCCATCATTCTCCTGTGGCGCATCAATTTCCGGTTTATTTTCTTCAATTATGCTTTCATCAGTGACCTTACTCTCCTCCAATTGCCGATGCAACTTTTCAGCTTCCGAGTGCTCCTCAACAGCAACTGCCTTAGTTTGAGTCACATCCTCGCAAGTTTCACCTCCTTCCTTGACTGCATTCTCAGTGGAAATGTCAACCGGAGGCTCACTTTTAGGAATTACAGCTTCAGTTTCTGCTGTGCACTCACTCACAACTTCAGCGTCGTTTCCTTCATTCTCTGTTTTTATCTTATCGGCATCGTTCGACGTTTCAATGTTTGGTTTTGGTTCTGGTTGAGGCTTCACTTCGTCAGTATTATCGATTGAAGGTTCCGACAAACCCTTATCAATTTTAGAGTCTTTGTCGACGACTGCATCTTTACACTTTTCCTTTAACTTCACAAGTTTTTCGATCGAACGTTTCGGCACATCTCCAGCGTCTTCCTCCACTTTATCAACTTATGAAAATAAATGAAATTTAAAAAGCAATTAGTTTACATTTTTGTAAATTTTACAATTTGCTGTTAACCATTTCTGGATTAATATTAAGGAGAAAATTGCCTTCCTCAACCTCCTTCAGGGATACCACATTTAAAAACAAATCCCTGGCTTTTCAGTTTTTTCACAATCTTTTTAAATTTTTGAATGGCTATGTCAGTTTAGTTTTTCTCAGCTAAATATACTGAACGATTTTAAGTTGTTACGCTTAATATTCACATTTAAATTACCTGTTCCATTTGTAGGAAAGTGTTAAATGTAATGTTTTTTATACAGACATGATGATACTGCCAGACTAAAAATTATCTGTAATATTATTAATTTATAAATTGTAGTTTTAAAAATACTAGGTTTGGAAGCTCTTTAAAAATAACAGGATTAAAAACATATTTGTGTATATTGTTAAAAACTACTACAGCTCATCAATGCGAGGTACATGTACATAGCGTTTTTATGACCATTTCAGAAAGTGGTAATGCTAAAAATAATAATGTTGAAATAGCTGTAGACGAAATTGTAAAATGATGTCTCACATGACTAGTTTTCGCATAAAATTTCAACAAAAATTGTTTAGTGAAAGTAATAATTTAGGAATGCCATAGGCGAAAATGTTTGCAAATGCAAGACAATAAATGAGTTCTTTTACATACATTCTTATGCAAAAAAAGAACGATTTGGCAATATAAATAATAACAACCAGAATGCCACAGGCAATTAAAAAAACCTTTTAGAATTAAAATGGCATTTCTGTGGACATGTTGCAGTTTTTAGCACAAACACCAGGCGAAGAACGTACATTGCAACCCTCATCCTCCAAAAAAATTATAGCAAATATCAATAACAGAGGTAATTGTGACCACTGCACCGAAGGTAATTTTTGTTTGACAAGCGAAGTTAACAAAAAAAAAAAACCAATCAAACAAATTTTAGCTAATAATTCTGCAAATAGCCTGATATAAATAGTGTGTAATCCAAAATCCTGCCTACATGAAAAATGCCATGACCACCCAAATTTCCTACATTCCAGGTTGCGGGATCACCCCAATGTAACTAATTATTAGATGGGCAACTCACCCACAGCAGGTGATGACTGCGAACTTGACTGATTAACCACATTAGGTTCCTTTGGCTGAGGTCCAAATTTTATGATGTTATGAAAACTCATTTCTGGGTCATGCATCAGATGATAATCCATCCTCCCCAAGCCATACCTGAGAATTCACAAATGCAAAAGCAAGGATTATTGAGTGAAATCTTATTCAGCCCCAATAGCTACTTAATTGAATGCTTTACCTTGCCGCCCCAATAAGTAGTTCTTTGTCATGCTTCCCGTTTATCCACCATTCCGGAAGGTCCATCGAGGATCTGCACAACTTGAGCCGCTCGTTGAGTTCCGGATGAGTTAGAATTTCCTCCCTGACTTTACTCAGTAGATCAATTCGTTCGAGGCAGCGCCGAGCGCGCTCTTCGGTAATGGGCTCCACCGGAATCGGACAATGCTCTAATGGGAAACCGCGACTCATCGCCATTGAGAAACTGCCTAAGTGGAAATTCTGCAAAGAGCCAGATGCACGCTCACCTTCATCCTCAGCCAGCTTCTTCCCGCACACTCTCTTGCACATGGCATAGAAGGATTTAAAATATTCCGTGACTGTATCATCATATTTTTTCTCCAGCCTGGCCATGTTGCGGAAACGGGTCCAGTCGTAGCGATTCTCCTTGGGGATATATTCAACGCCAAACGAGGACACAACGCGGTAGAAATCTGCTTCTTCTCGTCGCGACCATTTCCTGAAATTACAAGGTTAGCGATGCAACATTCCGAACTTACGACATCTTTCATGGTCCATATGAAATTACGGCGAGGCATTTCATAATGGGGTCATCAAACTAGAAACTGCTTCAATCGACTTGCTATTACCTTTGTTGCAATTCTCGTTTTCGCATTTCCCGTTCCCTTATAGCTGCCTGGAACTTCTCTTGACGTTCCATTTTCTGAACGAGACAGATGTCATTGTTAACATCACATAAAACAAATCTGAAATTTGCATCAGCCCAAAAGAATACCTTGGCATTTTGGACCATCCTTTGTTCTTTCTTTCTACTATTCCTTTGGTAACCCGTTATCAGCCGCCTCAGCCTTGTATTGAGATCAGACACCGAAGGAAATGCCGAAGGGTCTCTTTCGGATGACTCGTCACCTGGTTTGTCGTCAGGCCTTTTGAAGAGCTCGGGCTTAGGTGTTCCCGGTGGCGATATCGCATCTTCATCCTAAATACAAAAAAAAAAACCAAAAATTGTACAACTATAGACAAAATCATTCTGCACATGCCCCTAATTAATATCATAAAATGGCAGGGCAATAAATTGTAACTTCCATGACTTCCCATGACCATTTGAACATGCAGCCACTCAGTTTTGCAGACATCCTCTTTCTTGCTAGCACTCGTTCAACCTCATTCAAATTGATGACGTGATCATTGGTTTTCAACACGTCAAATTGAATGTAAGTTGTAACAAAAATGACAGAGTTTAGTCGCAAAAAATGATAGCATAAACCCCAATTTTGTTTTGCAAAATCGGATAACAAATGATGAATTTAAATCCAAATTCTAATTTTAAATAAAGATGACTCCGCATTTGATTACCAATAATGACCAACACTTGCCAATTATATAAGAGTAATACACATATATTAGCAAACTGTTGGATTAAGAGCATGCATAGAAAATTAATTTTGAATAAGTTAATACATTGTAATTGTAATAAAATAACAAGGAAACAATTCCCAAAACCTCTTCATTTCAGAATAACACTTACTTCAGCTTCGTCTAATTTTTGTACTTTGTCTTCCATTTCATACTCATTCCTAGAAACGAAAAAAAGATGATGCATTGAAACCACAATAACATAATTGTGTTGATCACTAACAAAAGATACTGCAATCAGCAAAACTAAGTGTGGATTTTAAAGTAGATTGAAGTCGAGGAAAGGATTTGCCATAGGAAAACTAACATTTTAAGTCAAAAGAAGTTAAGTCTCTACATTGAAATTAAAGTTGAAGAAAATAGGTTGCGCTCAACATTTCCTAAACACAAGCTGTAGTTTGTGTTTAAGCTGCATTAAAACAAATCAACATTACTAATGATGCACGCGCTCAAAAATTCCTAAACGAATTGTTAGCAAAAAGAACTATCTTACCCTTCGTTGTCATTAATTTCGGCCAAAACTGCTGCGCCATCCGGAGGCCCACATTTTGCCAAGAAACTAAGTGTAGGATCCAACCGCATGACGTTATATTTTTCATAACCTGTCAATAAAATATAAATAAATTGGAGACTTTTCTTTGCTTGTCCAAAAACGAAAAAACTCGTTTTATTTACCATGTTTGTAGACGCCGACCAAAATGGATTTGTCGGCATCTTCATCCCACCAAGGCACAGGTGGTTCACCATCGGGCCAAGGTGGTTGCATGTCTAGATTCCTGGAAGAAAAATATTTGAGGCATTTTGCGTTGAATGTTTGGAAGGAAAAAACAAAACAATTTAAAATAAATATTTTAAAACCGTGGACATCTTATAGCAGGTGGTAACAAAAAAATGTGTGACTTTTATTGGAAAGCGAAAATTTCTCTCTGAAACATTCCTTAATTTACAGCAATTGGAAAATCAGGAATTTCAGGTTAACAATGCTTCGAAATAAAACCAAATTTTGACTGACTGCAATTACTCTTGCAATG
The DNA here is from genome assembly GCA_034695085.1 of Cylindroiulus punctatus. Taxonomy (NCBI): domain Eukaryota; kingdom Metazoa; phylum Arthropoda; class Diplopoda; order Julida; family Julidae; genus Cylindroiulus; species Cylindroiulus punctatus. The sequence continues at coordinate 13,626 of JAQFYZ010002047.1, forward strand.
CAAATGCACTGAAAACTTTTCAAAGTTTTGAATTGAAAGAAAATTTTACTGTGCCATTGGAATACATACGAGACATGTGTTCCTTCAGCAATTCTCAGCGCTTGATTTCCAATTATTTCCTGCTTCAGGTAATACAGAAGTCTGACTCGCAGCACGATGCGATTTGCATGTCTCTGTAGGTGTCTTTTGTAGTTTTCATCGCTTAGCCAGGCTTCCGGATCATACTTGGGCAGAATGGTCCAATCCAGCATGTCAGCCATGCCGGATGAAGACAGCTTTTGGTCTTTCCTCGATTTCTTGACTTTGCGACCACGCCCAGGAATACCTTGTCAAAAATAAAAAGGAAGTTAATCGCGCAAATCAAGTGTTTGAAGCTAATTGGCGTCATAAAATAGCAGTGTCTTACCAGACATCCCTAAATGACTGCAATCGATGATTCCATCTCCTCCTAAATCTAAGCCCAACAACTCCCCTCCCCTCATGTCTATTTTAGGAACAATCAATTCCCAAACAGCGCTTTTGACTTTGTCGTCTCCTCGATAAAAGCGAAGGCAGTAGAGTAACTGTTGGAAAAAAAACCAAAGAAATAAAAAACCATAAACATGGAAAAAAAAACTCACAGAAACGTCAATGGACATTACTATTATGCGAGAAATTTCCTCCAGGTGTCGGTTTTCAACCCTCATTTTGAATTTCATTGTAGCAATTAATTCCATCCATCGGCCCCATCTGAAAAAAAGAATCTCGAAGTTGTAATTTTGAAAAAATCATGAATGCTATTAATAGGGAAAAGAACAGAGTACCCACAGCTTTGGTAAATCCCCCGACTTTCCCAAGTTTCAGATTAAAAACGGTATTTTCCCCTAACCTTTGGAAAAAAAACGACTATAGTAGAACCAAGAAGTGATGGAACTGAAGGACAGCCAATCAGAGAGAATGTGGCTTGTCGATTTGCGCTTCCATGCATCTTCAGTCGGTAAAAGTTGGCACGTGATTGTAATCAACTAGGCTAAATCAATCGCCAACACGTGATTCAACCCTATTGGTCGGCACATTCGACCCAGTTCCATCACTTCTTGGTTCTACTATAGTCAGATTTAGATTTGAATGTATTTTTCAGTGATTTTCAGAATTATTTCTATGAAAAGTAATATTTCGGCAAATTTCTTAGGTGGGCCTTTTGGGAAATTTTCAGAAATGTTACTAATGCAAGAAACGCTAAAAGCGCAATTTGTTTGAGAAGAAAATATCTCGGTACTTGTCCATTAACGGAACAACCTGTTATGTTAGGGTAGGTAGAACACGCAAAAAAACCTAACCTAACCCACCCTACCCTAACATAACAGGTAGTTCCGTTAATGGACAAATACCAATATCTCAAATGATAGATCAAACTTATATATTTTCATGGAAAACATTGTTCATGCATTTTAATAATTTAGGAATTATGAAGTTAACTTAAAAAACTACTGGAAATAATGGATATTCAGTAATGTTTTCTTGAAATGTTTTTCCGAAATAGTAATAATGACAGATGGATATTAGGTGTATTTTCCTGAAAGATTTTCAACTGACAGTAATTTTGTAAAAACAAATTCACTAATTTACGCATTGTATGTATGGGCTCATGCCAATGTAAAATCATTTATCTGTCCTTCTGTATGTATAGCACCTGAAGAGGGTTTTTGATAGCTGAAACGTTGTCCCTCTCTGGGGAAATTGACTGAGATTAAATACTTTACATTCTATACTACCAGTCACGGCCCTACGACGTTATTTCTTTAATTCACCAATAATTCATTTAAGTGGATTTTTTGTCTCAAACACACTGATAAGATGCAAACATCAAGACAGGTTTTGACACATTTTAACAAATTCGGAAAAGCTTAATGGAATGTTTGTTTTTTGAAAAATGGAGACCATGACTGTGTCAATTAGCCAGTATTTAGATTCAAGTCAGAAAATTCCCTGACTTAATGAGAATTTCTTAGAATTCCCATTACTTTTTCAGGTTTCCCAGTCAGTTACAAATCTACTGACCTTATCAGGTTCTGTAGGAACCTGGAAAGAAGCAACACCTACCCGAATGTGAGCAGTCCTTTTTCCACCTTGAAGCACTCTGCTCTACCCCAAGAGGCCATTGGCCGATCATCAGAAATCTCCTCCAGTTTCTCGTCGCGTCTGCGTTTCCGACCACCTCGGCATTTTTTGCCTGTCAAAATAAAGAGGGATTGTATTTTTCGGCACAGATGCTTTGTGATATGATTAAAAATCTTTAAAGCTGCGGCCCAGTACCGAATCGTTTAAGACCCAGGATGCTGTCGTCATCGTCGCTCGACTCCAAATCTGTTAATTCCAACATCTGATCTTCGTTGCCGAAGCGACGCGTTTGGATACGTCTCCGAGGCTGCGTCACGATCAACTCGTTCTGAATTAGTAGTCAATCACGAAAAACAAAACAGACAGTTGCAAATTCAGAACTGAGTAACATTACGAAGTCACTGAACCAAGGAGGTGGCTCAGTGGTTAGAACACCCGCCTTACATTCGGAAGACCCAGGTTCGATCCTGGGTCAGCTATCCTAATCGCGGTTTTTATGGTAGCTTACAATTAATACAGGCATATGCAGGGATAGTTCCACTGAAACCAACGACGGCAATTTTTATTACTGTTACCCCTGTAATCTCCTTGTATTGAGCACAATTAATTAATTTTAAGGAAAAAGGTGATTGGCTTATTAACCCCTCCACCACATGGCATTAAGCTGACTGTGGGGTACACTATAGAATACTGCCGGATGCATTCACATTTAAACTTGGTCGATCAGTTATTTAAGAGAAGAAATATTTCCACTCATTGGGACCACATGTCCCATCAGTATTAGCATGGCACATTCGTCATTTCGACCAACGAATGGGACGAGTTGCTTATTAAGATGTGGAAATGACGATGAAATATATATACAAAAAGGCCCAAGTACTTTAAGTGAAATGATTGTTTAGTGTTAAGCAACTTGCCCCATTGTGAAAACACATTTTTTTAGCCAAACTAAGGCCTGGTTCAAAAGAAAACAACCTTTCCATCCATGGCTGCCAAATCCACGTCCGCCTTCTTGGCCCATTTTTGCCAAAACTCTGGATCATCGATGTCAATGTCACTTCTGTTGTCTGATGCAACAAAGCTTGCCTTGGCAAAAGTGGAGCCCTTGACACCCGATTCTAATTGAATGACCTAAATGAAATGGATATTAAAACTTGAATGATAGTCAGGGTATGCACGACATGATGAATACGCCAACTAACCAACTAACCAACCAATAACCTGTCTAAACTGTACGTAACGCCCAGTCCCTAACAGTATAAGTTTAGACAGGTTCTACTGTAATACTAATGCGAGAAACACCATATGCAAACCTTATTGACAAAACAGACCTCGAACGATAGATCTCAGCCAAATGTTTCATAGAACCAGAAATAATAGATTTAGAGTACCCTTTGTTCTGAAACGTTTCCCCGAAATAGAAATAATAAATATCTAACGATAATAATGACAGGTATATTTTTGGTGTATCCCTACTTTCCTAAAAAAATGGTTTTCAATTGACAGTTATTAGTCAATTTTGCAAATTTACAAAACAAATAACCAATTATGCATAGTAACCAATAATTTCTCCAATAATTACATGACGGGCTAGGGATGACATCAAAAACAATAAATCTTCACAAATTTCTAAATTTTAAGCCATCCGTAAATGATCCCGACATCTTTTTGCAAAAAAACGGGAATTCTTCCATGACTTTTCTGGTTAGCGAAACCTCAAAAGTTGGATCTACGCAGTGTTCATCTAACAATGCCAAACAGTTTTCCCTTACCTGCGTTCGCCTTTGCAAGATTTGATCAATGTCCTCCTCGCAAAACTGATCTGCGGCATTATCATCATCCATGATGGCACCGTAAGCCCCTTTTCTGAGCAGATCCTCTATTTCCTTCTTTGACAACTGCTGAGGCTAAGTACGTGAGTAAATTCATTTTTAAGTTAAAAGTAGGTCAAATCAGAAACGAGTAATTCTTGTCATCAATTTTTGAAAGGCCAATCAGATCTCCATGGTGAACAGAAAGTTAGTATTCAACAGCATATCTCTGAATCATTGTGGTCATCATAAGGCAAATTGCTGTAATCCTTCGTACCAATAACGATAATAATTAAACGCATCTAACCTGAATGCCATCCTTGCCAGCACTGTTCATAGACTGCAAGACAGCCTTGTCCAAACCGAGTTTGAGACTGGCTTTGTCGAACATTTCCCTTTCATACGTGTTCCGGCAAATCAGCCTATAACATTTCACAGATTTTTGCTGACCGATGCGGTGGCATCGGGCTTGAGCCTGCAAATCGTTTTGTGGATTCCAGTCGGAATCGAAAATAATTACTGTGTCTGCAGCTGTCAAATTTATCCCCAGGCCACCCGCTCGTGTGCACAGCAAAAAAACGAAGCGGTCGGAATCTAAAATGGAGAAAACAAAAGTCCAGTATTTGTCGGGGCGAGTAACTTGTCGTTCTTTTAAAGCTCAATTTTTAGAAGGCCAATCAGATCTCCATGGTGAACAGAAATAGGATGTATTCAACAGCAAATGTCTGAATTATTGTAGTCATCATATGGCAAATTATTGTTTTCAATCGCAGCGATTGCACGACGCCAGTTACAAACAATCAACATTAAAAACAGAAAATACCCGTATCGAGAAGAAAATTAACAGACCTGGCTTTGAGAACCTGTCAATGGCAGCCTGACGCATATTTCCACGAACTCTACCATCGATTCTTTCATAAGGATACCTACAAAAGCGGTAAAGATAACATTCAATGTAATTTTTTTAATCAAGGAAAATCTTAGTACACTGCTGGTCCTGCCCATTCTAGGACAGGGTGGCTTTGTGAACTGACTGCTAGCTATATAAAAACAATTGCAGACTCAACCACAAAATAACATGCAAGAAGTTAAACTAACACATTGTCCGCAAGCTAATCACATCACAAAAAATTACAAGGGGTCAAGGGTTAGGAAAACACAAAAGTTTGACATTTATCATAAAAGTGCAGAGGTCGTATAAGGTATGCTACAAAAAATACCATAAGCAATGCGAGTTTCGAACAAGGGTCTTCTGAATGCCAGGATAAGTACACTAACCACTCAGCCAACCATGTCTACCTTGTGTGTCTTAGCCAGGATATTGTTTTTCGAATGGTCTCAAAATTCCTTTTCTCTTTTCAAAACTGTAGGGTTTCCACCCAAATTCTCAAGTCACTTTCCCCGTAGTCTCAGACTACACTTCAATAATTTACATCAAATTAATAAATATATTGCTTATTTTTGATTAATGATTTTAACAAATAATCATACTAAATAATCGAGCGTTTGTACAAATATGACGAGCTAACTACTTTCAACATTTGTCCGCCAGGTGGCGCCA
>JAQFYZ010002048.1:0-19093 GCA_034695085.1 Cylindroiulus punctatus
TCCACTGGATTAATTAGCACGAATTTATCCACTGGATGACTCCGATGGATGACTCGGATGGATGACTGTGATGAACGGAATTGATGGAATTAATGGTATATTGTTGTATATTGCGGAATTGATGGAATTAATAGTTTACAATGACCAGTCAAGTTGGTGAGTTTTAATAACTGAAATTAATGTTTTAGCAATATACCATACACGTTTCAAAACAGCATGAAATGTTGCTGAAGTTTTTATCAATTGATTGTACATATAAATGTACCCAATTTAACAGAGGCTAGGCAATCTAAATTTTTTTTTTAATATTTTTATATCTGTGAATTTTCAGTTCACGCAGCGGTAAATTTATTATGTATCTTAAGTTTTCTTTAGGTGTCCCAAATCATTACATAAAATATGAAAATTGCACCGTTCTTATTTTCGATGACCTACATTCTGAATATGTTATCTTCCAAAAAGCAAAGGTCCGGTTTGCACCCTATGACTTTAAACCAATTTCACCCGGATCTTCTATTTGTATCCTGCAGTGAAATTTCTGCGAAGTAGGACAGAAACCAACCCGGATTTTGTAAATTTTGATGTACCATCTACAAATCTTGTAGATGAGCAGTAACAAAAAATCGTTCCTACTCAAGTTGTCAAAAACAGTGAAGTGTATTTGAATAACAATATGACTGTATGAAGTTGGACATACTGTACGAGGTTTTCCAACGTTTCCATGTACTATTGTTTTCACTGGGAGCATCGCGTGCCATTGCCAAACGCATGCTTTCATCTTGAAATGGGGCGAATGAGAAATGAGTATTTTTAGCACTTTTACTTTGTTATTCCTATGTTTGAGCTGCATTCGCTATTCATGAACATACAACCGTTTTCAATACGATAGAAAGTTATTACTTTTAAGCAGTATAAATTATTAAATTGCACGCAATGTTATGCGCCTGGTTTCCACTGGTACATGTGCATGTAATTTAATTGTACCCAAGGAGTACCTCGCATTGTATGAAATCTGTAAAAAATTGCAAATGGTTGAACGTGCACCCAGTTAATTTAATGGAAACGTGAAATTATATTATTACTGTATACATCAAAGCGTACGTCTACTCAGTCATTTAATGATTCTAATAATTCAAAAATTATTTTCCCTCATTACATCGTGTACATGAACATGCATGTACTCCGTCAACTATGAAGACTGCTAACTCAAAGTGATTAGCAATTTTTTACTCAATTTTACTCAATTTACTCAATTTTAGCAAAGGGTCCAAATTCGTATTGCCAAGCTGTACAAAAGCTGTACAAAATATAGCGGCGAATTGTTTCACAAGTGTCCGCCATGGCAATTGCATTAATTCCTCATTGATAACATATGAAATTCATCATTTTGATTGTTCCATACTTTCCCTGTGAAATTACTGGTGGATAAAATTACCAATTTTGAATATTCAACAGTCCAAATTGAGCCAAGACGAACAAGTTTAATAATGAATTCCACATGTCGGTCACCCGAGATAAACCAAATTATAAAAGACAATTGGTCCAAAGGACCAATTATAGTTCAATAAACTTGCGGATCATTTTCGTAATTCAAAACAATTCACACCCACCGAAGGAGCGTTACAAAAACTCATTATAACTTGCAAGTTGGCCAGTCGTTTCTTAACTAGATGATGGCAAACAAATGAGCAATCGTGGGACAGAAAATTCATGAATCATTGCAGTGCCATAGGGAATGCGATTAGAAAACTAAAAATCATCGCACGACCAACAACAGCCATCCCACTGTCACGAAATCCATGCAATATGAGCGGCTTATATTTCACTCAAATAGTAAAACCAAATAAAAGCACATTAATTTCTATTAAAAACACCGTGAAAGTCAGAGATAAGTTCAGAAAAAAATACAAAAACATTATATACAGACTTCTTCTAATGCCAATCAGAGATAACTTTGACTTTGCACAATTATCATTTCTGATTTCACCTAGTTTTCTTATCGGAATGATTCGCCCAATTAAAACATCAATAAAATTGTTAGATTTCTGCAAAATACCGGTAATTCCAGTGCTGACTATGAAGAGATTACAAGAAACCCCTTTCTCATCCTTGAACTAAATGCGTCAATAGGGCAATTTATTATGTTTTCAGCTAGATAACTGGGTTCAAATCACCCATTCGCAACCGATAGAAAAACGGACTAAACACAAACGGCGTGCAAACGGCGTGTTTCCGGGATCAGGGACCCCGTATTAAGTTTCTCCGATGATTTTATTGTTAGACCAATATATTTAGTGAATGTCGCCAAAATGATATTGATTGCCAAAGTGTCATTATGTATGCTCTAGTCTGCTGCGTTTAAGCAACCTGGAAGTGAATAATACCTCGTAGGTTTCGGGCTCAATTCGCACTATGGAAAAGTGGTTTACGTTCAGTAATTAAACGTCATTAGAGAATTACATCTTAGCTGATCTACTTTCTCCATATCACCTAACAACGTGTCGCGAAACAGTTTCTATTAACAGTACAATGTTGAAACTGTGGTAAAGTGAAAGCTCACATTTTGCAGGGACAACACGTGAAAACTAGAACTTTGATCTTCTGAAAATTTATACCAATTCAAATGATTTCTAAATTAAACAGGCTAGTACGAACGAAAGTAACGAAGGAAACGAGGGAAAGTAATATTAGATGCTGGGCTCGATTCGATTCAGCTTAATTGAACAGGCTTCTGAATTTGTTCACAGTGTGCAAATTGTTTAACGGTATTCCCAGTTTTCATTCCTTTGACAGTCCCTGGAATTTGCAGCTTGTTATGGAAGTCAATTCGAAGCAATTGCTAGGCAAAATTGCTACTCCTATTATAAAATGACGGATGCACTTTAATGTTACACAATTCCATTGTGTTCTTGAAATATTACCATCTTACTATATCATTATAAAGACAATTTCGTCATTGCTCTAAAAATGTACCTTTAGCTCATGATTATTCACACCTAAACCTTTCCGCTCATAATTATTCACACCTAATGCGATGTGATGAGTAGTTCCATTATTTGAAATAGCTGTTTTCCCCAAGAAAGCATCCTGTCAGCATCAAAAATATCAAGCAGAACTAAATACAGGAAACACATTAATTAATTCCAAAATTAATACCAAATTTTTGTCCGGATAGCAGCTGAGAATCCCTGAAAAATACAAGTGAGTATACGTGCTGGTATATTTAAATTTTATTTAAGAAACGGTTAAAATAACAAGGGAATTTTCTCTGTGCCATTTTCTATTCATTTATTTTTTTTTAATTGGGACGTATACACGGTGCATGAAAAGTGCTGGGTGCTTCAGTAATGAGCCTTTAGAACGCCTCAACAGGCAATATGATTTTGTTATTTGCTCGATTTCCCACCAAGACGCTGACGTGATTAGAATACATTATCTAATTAGATAACCGAAAACTAAAAGTGCAATGTTCTTTGCAATGCGCTAATGGCCTCCATCTGTTTAAAGGTGGTTTGCTCATCATAACAGTCCTCCTCCTGTGAGCTAATTAATTCCATTAACGAGACGACCTTGCTAAACTGCATGAAAGATATTTACACGCGCTGCAAGTACCTGTTTCGGATGTATAACTTATTACAAATAAGCATTCCGCGAAGCTTAATTCGTAATAAAGTTCATTGTGATGTCGTGAAACTCGAAGTATTCGTGAATGTAATTTAAGGTCGTAAACCCTATACCAACCATGAGAAGTCTCGGAAAATAACTCAATTTAATTACTAGTCATGTTAAGTTTCTTCCAAACTTTTCCCCCTTTTTATGTCTTCGACCATAGGTAAATCTAGCAACAATTAAAAATGTTGAAGAAAGAATTTCTAGGGCACATTTTTTATTTAAGTAAAAAGCATGAATAAATATCTGCTCTGCAAATCCATTAGATTTCAATAGCAAAAAAGGTGAAATTGACTAGGAAATCAATTCATTTTATGCTCGATGCTTTTACATGTTGACTTATTGCAATAATGAATTTATAATGCATTCAAGTAGATTTTTTTTAACTCAAAAATTGTAAAGGCGGTCACAATCACATAGCTTTAATAGGTGCGCCTATGAACTTCTATCAAGAAGTTTTTAAGCACATATCTTGAAATCACCTTTCTATATAACACTGCTATTAGGTAAACTAATGTAGAGATGCGCAACCAGGTATGTGAGCACACTGTACACAGATCATTAATGGAGGCATATATATATGATATATTACAAAATCGGTCTATATTCATACATTACAATAGTCATCATATCCATTAAAAGCTTATATAGGGCATTGTTCAGTGATTTTCAATAGCAAAAAACTGCACACTACTTTGATTAGCCATACCGTATGACAAGCAGCATAACACAGAGTATTTAAATAGTGCAAGTACTGCACGTTACTATTGCAAGTTATTCATTAGTATTCATGTTCTAATGAGCTATTTTCTTCCTTGAAAGTGATGCTTGGTAGAGATTCTCATCGTGACAATGCCAGGTGACTGCTCTATGAATGCTGCCTTAAACGAATTGTATCTTAAGATACTTGAATAAGTGATTGATAATTTTATAGTTTGACATATATTAATCAGTTTTCATAACCAAATTGCGTTTTTCCTAACATAATGAAATGTTTTTTTCTTTCATACGAAAAACACAACCATCACAGAAATCACTTCACAAATGCCAGTCACAAAAATATACTCTAAATGTACAATTTGCAAAAATTTCCTTTTTCTGTCAGTACTGATAAACAAAATGAATCCATAACAATCGTCGAATGAAAAGGTATCCTCAATGGCCACTGGCTCTCCCATGCTAAACAACCAGAAATGAAAATGATGCAGTTGATCATTGCGGAATACAATTCTCCATGTTTAACAATGTGTTCGAATGTGTACATGTATATAGGGATGCCTGAACAAGATCACCACTATACCAAAACCAACTTAACTGTCAAAAGATTAACAAAATCTAGAAAAGAAAGTATGACATCTACATGTATGAAGGTGACTTAAAAGAAAACTTTTTTAAAAATTGCTAGAATGCTAATTTCTTATCTTCGTGTCCTGACCTACACTTTCATGTACAAGTGTACCTAACAGGGGTATTGGTTAAACAAAAACTGAAAGGAAACTTTGAAAAGTAATCACACGTGCCACTTTCCAGGCTTTCCCTATTATTATTTTTTTAGTTTCAAATAATGATTTGTTCAAACATGGTGTACATGTGAGCATATACAGTATGTCTTCCATAGCGCAAACTATAATTTCAAATCGTTTCTTATGGGCAAACCTTTTTTAAGCCAATACTACGCTTCTATTTTATTATAAGTATTAATAATAGAAGATTAAAGTGTCGTAAACCAGTTGCGTGACATTGTTACTACAAGAGCATCGCGTTCATTCTCTATTTAGACCAACTCATTTGTGGGACATATATTTAAAAAATTAAAGAATGTATCGCAAATTTAATGCTTAGGTCAAATCGAGCTAGGATTAACTGGAATTTAATGTATGCATGGATTAGGTGCAGAAAAATCCAAAACTGTACGTTGAACTCTTTAACTATTGCATAAATAACGCAAGGTTTATGAAGACATGTTTACGTCTTCCTCTCCAGCTTATTACAGATGCATCAAAAAGTGCAATTTATAGTACATGCCATGTATAACGATTTTTTCATTAAACAATTTTTTTACAAAAAACAGTTTTTTAATGCAGTTGCCATACAATATCTATTATCCTTATGGCGAGTAAATAAGGAAACTGGAGTGTGTACGAAAATCTCATGCCAACACTATGTCGCCATGATTACAATTAAAAAATAGCATAATTACAATTAGACGTTTTCTCCCTTTCTTGATTTAAATTTTTTGAGCCACACCCTGCGTAATGCCTAGATCTCCTAGAGGCTACTTTCACACCCGAAAAGTCATTTGCGTTTTTTTGTTTGTTTGTTTTTACATGTTTCTAATTTAGCTGATGCTAGCTAGACCACTGTATTGACGCAGTATATTTGTATATACCATACAAGCATTTTTACTGTATTCGAGATAAATACTTGCATTTACAAGTTGCCTTTAGGGTAATATCTAGGGTAAAAAGACAACATGATGTCACTTGGTAAGGAACTGTTATAAGATTAGCTTTATGACATGACCCAAAAATTATGAGACAATTTTACCGCTGAAAATTCATACATTTCTTTGCTCACCAGCAAGGAAACTTTAGATTGTTTTAAATATCATTTTAAATTATGCATTAGCTAAGACTATATCCAGCCTTGCATGCACATTATTTTTGCGCACGGGTGTTTTCAAGTTGGGCATTAATTTAATGCATGCCATATATGTATATGCCCATCACAAAAATATTTATTCTCGTAATAACGTTAGATAGTTTCCTTTATATTTGATAAATTTAAAAAGTGTAATTTGACAGCTAACTATTTGACGGTTCACATATGAGTTCAAATAACAAAAAGACGTTTTTGATGAGAGGTAGGAACAGTAATAAATTATTGCAGTTTGGCAGCATTGGTTATGGACTAAAGAATACGTTTTTGCATTTGGTAGCTGTGGTGTATGCGTTGAATTTAAATTAAGAATCGTAGTAAACGGGCATCAGGAAGTTAATTATGTCATTTGGAATTAAATATCAATTTACTACAAAATAATCAAACTTGACTGCTACTGCATTGCATTGCAGGTCACCCGACATACGTATAGAATCAAAACAACCACGTCACCAAATCAACCTGGAATTTATATGGGCGACGGTAAAGTTTTGGATAAAGGCCGTTAAGACCCTCGCAGTCAATAAATTAAACAAACGTATGATAAAACAATCATGTTTCGACGTTAGACTTGCAATGAAATAGCAGCCTTTTCATAATTCCAAGCTAAATAAATGACCATTTATAGGCAATTATATCTAGTTTATAGGTTGTTGACTTTATTAAACTCTTGCTGACATCAATCGAGTTATTTATGTACTTTCCTTTCATATACAGTTGTACTTTAATTTTTCAACAGTTTCACTAATTCAATGTTCTTGCATTCTTTAAAACATTTTATATTTGTAGCCAAAGATTTTTAAAAGTAAAATATTTTGGACGCACCTAGTTATATAAAAACAATTGTTCTACAAGTCATTAACCGAGTAATGTTTAATATATAATGTTTAATAATGTTTATAAGTTGATGTTACTGGAAAGTGATCCCTTCAAGTGTTATATATTTGGTAAATTTATATATAATTATCATTCTGTTAACATTTTGTGTTTTTAATCTGTCCAATGATTAACAAATTCTGGCCAATACCTTTCGAAAATTGTTGAAATATTTCGAAAAATGCAGTATATTCCTCTTATGTTTCAGTATTTCTTTTCGCCCAATGGGTGTGACGCGTTTTTGCATTTTTTTTATGAAAAGCATGAGCCTGTACGTGCAACACGCAATTTCAGTTTCCTTCTCGCAAAGAATGCTTTTGACTTTTATTTCGCGATTGTCTGAATTTTTTATTACTGTTACGAATATGAATATGTGCATTATTGCGGTGAATATTTCGGTTACATTATTTACAAATGCTTTTTAAGTGTTGGGTGCACGAGGTTTACAAATTATCCTGCTTTTTAACAAATGGGGTTGCCGTGCATGGAGGAACTAGCCTGCAATTAATTGCCTTATTAATTCTTATATTCATTTCATTTAACCAAAACATGACCAAACGGACGCAATGACATTTTTAAATATCTTTCACGATAGCCTTTCATGAATTGCACGAGAACTGATTACTGGGTTAATTGAGGTATTTTCTTATCTCGCAATATTGGAACCTTTCCACTGATGTAATAACAGTATCATACAGTTCACGATTATAATATGGCTTATGAGATAAGGTTATATCAACTATATATCAAGGCATTGAAGCATCTTGCCAAAACATATTCATATCTATATGCAAACCACTTAATAGATTTAACAAATATTGGAAATATCTGTACATGTGCCAGTCATAAAGCTGACTTTTATGGAAAACACGTATGTCTTTATATCAATTAAAGCTTTTTAATAAGAGATTATAAAAACAAATAAGTAATAAATGAGTGTAAACTTCATGAAAATGCACTGCTTTAGTTAAAGACCGGAATAAGTTGTTTTGATTGTCGATTTAACATTAATTTGCAATTCAAAACCTCTGGAGTTCTAGATTAAGTCGCTAAATCCTGAAAACGTTTCATTGTGAAGACGATTCTCAGCGACTTTCAGTTATACAGTATAACTTCTATAAAAAATCAACATATTATAGTTATTGCATTTGCACAATCGTCAAATACATGTATATATAGAACAAAATATTTACATATTATGTTAATAAATTAAAGTAAGTAAAACCGAAAAATCGAAACTTGAATCTTGATAATAAATTGCAGATAGCGACTTAAAATAACCAGTTAAGATATGATAGCAGGACATCGGCACTTAGCACATTATCAAGAGATACATGCATATGAGCGAATAAAGGAAATTACATATATTTGATGCGTCGTTTTGTACAAATTATAATTGAAAAAACAATAAGCAATCTCATCGTTTCATTTTAATTAAAGATTTGTGCAAATCGGGAAGGTACAGTATTGCGAATTTGCCTATTCGAATAATAATCACATAATAACTATCACACAAATTCATGAATACTATATGTACACGTGCACATACACTCTAAACGGAAAAAGTACAAATGTTAAACCTTAAGGATACAATTGTTTTGAAACTATATACACGCCCTAAGGGTACATATGTTCATCGCATGTGTACCCGTGACATGTGTTTCTAGGGGTACATTGTACCATGAGGTACAAATATTTGGATCATTTCATCCCTTTGGGTACATATATGATATATGGGGTACAAATGTACAAATGTACACGCAAAAACTGCATTTGTACTTTTACGGTTTACAGTGTACATTTATAAATTATGCATGTACGAAAGCTTACGAGTGTAGTATTGATAAAAGCATTATGCTTGTTTTCGATTAAAATAAAATTAAATTAAAAAATAGAGTAATCTGGGGTCAGTCGTGAGACCTGATTTTGTCGAAATTCAGGTCCCCCAGTCTCACATCAGTCGGAAATGTGTTATCAGTCAAGTAATTTCAGGAACTTACATCCTTTGGCTACCTGTGAGCTTCCTTGTGAGGAACTAGACAAATATAATGAGCAAGTGATAAATCTTTAGATTCCCTTTCTGAAACCACACCAAATATCTATCATTCAAGTTTTCGTTTTAGAAGGTTCAATGGCACTCTTAAAAGAAAATAAATCGGTGGCAAAGGGGAGCAGAAATCTCAACAGCTTTTTACTATAACAATTTCCCAAAACAATGACTTGAGGGCAAAATCTGCGCCTGTAGAGTGAGGTATTAAAACTAGTTTGACGATATTATCGCTTTAACAATGGCGATTTCACCGTTATTTCATTGACCCTGCCACTAGTTCGTAATTGTTTAGTGGAGAAGGCCTTAAACTCATTTACTGTCCATTTTTATTTCGCATTTATTTCCAAATTTAATCCGTGTCAACAATCCCACAAATTGGGGGTATATGTTAAAGGTATCCGGGAACTTATTCCTGCATACAGTACCGCACTAAGAGTGGAACAAGGATGTCATCGTTGATTGACTTATACATTTCTAGGTGCAGCAGTTTTTACTTGAACCGTTAGCATCTCTTAATTTGCATGCTAGGTAGTTGACATCAAAGCTAATTTTTATTTGCGAAAGAACATGCTTATAATTTTTACTATACGTACATTTTGTGTGCCTATACAGGGACATTACAAATGGAATGTTTATATACTTTATTTTAAAACTCTATAGTTTTTAGTCAACTCAAACGATGACTCAAACTGCAAACCAACCTGGGGTGATTCCGACCTTACTCAACAACAATTAACACCTGTTCTCATTTAAATTGAACATCCTTTTCTGAAGCAGTTTTAGGACGAGTAGTAACTTGAGGATCCTCACTTATTCTTTTCAGAAAAAAATTGATAACCCATTTTTATAATAATGGTCAAGTCTATTAATACACCAACGCTGAAAATAAGAAAGTGACAATAACGTTTGAAGTGTGTGCTTAATTTCCCAAGTTTGTTTCAATGTCATCTTCTATGTCATGAAGCTACCTTAAGAAAGGAGTGCATTGGGCGACTTCAATTGTTTTACAAACTGCAACAACTTATGAAAGATGAATTAGGAGAAAGTAAAATAAACAATGCTAGGATTTACTTTTCGGATCCACGAGCAGGTCAAAAAATAAAAGAACCTCGTGGAAAGTTTTTCCATATAAAATTTTTGTTTTCATTTCTTTCACATTTAAAAGCACGTCTTATGCAGTATTATAACACATTTCAGCTTTTCAAACAATAACATCAAAGTCAATATAAACTTTTGAATAACAAAAACAAAACAAACGGTTCTCGTGTGCTTAGCAGGCAAATAACATATCCCAATTAAATAATGGCAACAAAGACTTGTCATCAATCCTTAGACGTACTTTACAACATGCTCGTGCACTGATATTTTAGAATCCATGATGAATCCCGATTTAAATCAGGTTGATTTCCAACTACATTAAAACACGCTGTTACTTTCAAACCTAAACTAAAGAACTGAACAAATGCTTCTACAAACTGTATGAATCTTATTCGTTAGCATTTCCCAGCAAGATCCATGCTGGCTTTCACAGAGCAGTCCACATTTCTGGTACAGTTTAATTACGACTAAAATTTCACAAAACGCTAGGGTATTCTTCCAAAAGATAAATCAAAATATTCGGATAATTATCACTTAATGACGGTTAATAAGCGGCAATTAAAACGTAGTACTTTCCCGCAAAAATTACCATACAATTTATCTCGAGCTGAGTTTTCAATGCGATTTTTTAAGCACAAGTGTTTTTTATGTTATTACCATCATGCATGAAGGAATAACGTTACCGTTGGATGCTCTACATTCTTCTTCTGGATGACTTCCCAAGTGTCCCCCAGCCTTCTTAGCCTCCTACCCTGCCCCCTGGTGACGACATCTCTATTGTAGCATAGGGTGTTCCCACTCCACGTGACTTTGGAGACGATGGCCATTTGGTGGCGAGAAAACTGATTTTCGCTAACGTATTATTGTTTGACTGACCCTGTTTTTGTTGCACATTTTTTTCGGCTATTTTCCTGGCGATTTTTTTCTGCCTGCCTATACTGGAAATGTGTTGGTCGAAATATGTCAGGCGGGGAGGGGCGGGGTCCCTCTTCGGCCCAGGTATAAATTGGGGGAAATTTGGCAGAAAGTTCAGTGCAGCAGTAACACTCCAAACACAAACAGTCTTTACCAGAAGTTCCTATCAAACTAACCAAGATGAAATACGCTGTAAGTATTAGTTCACCATCCTTTAGACCAAATGAGAATTCAGTTAACCGATGTCAATTGTAACATTTTGAAAAAAAAAAAGTTTTGGCCATCAAGAAGCTCGTATCTGAAACAAATGCCATTCCGACCTTTAATATTTGAAATTTAACCGTTCAATTTTTTTACAAATCTTGAAATATTTCAAAGATCTAATTGAACAGTTTATTATTGTCAATAATTACTATTTAAAAATTAATTGGATTATTTCGATTAGTTCAACCTGAAATGAAAACGCTTTCTGCTTTTCTTTGCAATAATAGAATTGTATGTTATTTATCTTGGCACCAATTTTATAAAATTAACATAGGTTTAAATTGTCTTATCTATATTTTACACCCAAAACAATATATATTTATGTCGCATAATAGCAAGTAGCATCAGATTTCATTTATTTCAAGTTATGCTTAATAGCTAGTCATTCATTGTAATTTTCCTGTACTTGGACGCCAACATCATGACGATGTCATGTATACTGTCCGCACTTTCGACTAAATTTCATCGAAAAACTAGCGCAAAACATTTCATGAGATTGTTCCTGGAAACATCAATGAACTGACCAAAGGGTTATTCTGTTAAACAACTCTTCTTGTCAACGAGCAAATTACTTCATGCGAGGTGTTGTCTATTGCCTTAGGTAGTTGTCTAGGTGTTTCCAAATACATGAGAACTAATGGCAACTGAACTGTCATATATTTGGCATGTAATATATGTCAAGCATTTACCATGCATTCTGTCATTGCAATGTCACTGTCAGTTCGCCTCCTTGTTATCTTGATAAGTATATAGCAGCTCAAAGTATGGCACTGACAATGACTAAGAAGCTCAAAATTCATGTGTATAGTCGTCCCGGCAAAAGAACGAAAACATGGCGTCGTTCAGACCAATAGGATGCAATTTCATGTTTGCGATTCGTCCATCATGTAATGTATATCGAGCATGGTAGCCATTTTCCTTGTTACCACTGGTTGTCCTGAAACAGTACATCGATAAGTAGAATCTCTCTGATTGGCTGTAAAATTGTTTGTTCTTTTGCCAATACGACTCTAGTAATGGAAATATGTGTACAATATTCAATCCTTGACATTCGCCTCTTCATTTTCAGGTTTTAGCCTTGGCTATGTTTGCCCTGGTGGCAATGGCCTTCGCTGAAGAGGAGAAGAAGGATACCACAAACGACGCAGACAAGGACAAGCGTAGCGTTTATGGAGGCTATGGAGGCTATGGTGGCTATGGGGGCCATGGCGGCTATGGTGGTTATGGAGGACACGGTGGCTATGGAGGCTACGGTGGTCACGGGGCCTATGGAGGCTACGGTGGTCACGGTGGCTATGGAGGCTACGGCGGTGGTCATGGTGGCTATGGAGGCTATGGTGGTCACGGTGGCTATGGAGGTTACGGAGGTCAAGGAGGCTATGGAGGCTACGGAAAAGGCTATGGTGGTGGATATGGAGGCTATGGCGGTGGTCACGGAGGCTATGGTGGTTATGGTCAAGGAGGCTATGGTGGCTATGGAAAAGGCTACGGCAGCAGCTACGGCGGCCATGGAGGCTATGGCAAGGGTTACGGAAGCAGCTATGGAGGTTACGGAGGTCAAGGAGGTTATGGCGGCTACGGAAAAGGTTACGGCAGCAGCTATGGCGGCCACGGTGGCTACGGAAAAGGATACGGTGGTGGCTATGGAGGCTATGGTGGTCACGGAGGCTATGGTGGTGGTGGCTATGGAGGCTACGGTGGACAAGGAGGTTATGGCAGCGGCTATGGTGGTTATGGAAGCGGCTATGGAGGCTACGGAAAGGGTTACGGAGGAGGCTATGGAGGCTACGGAGGTCATGGAGGCTATGGCGGTGGTGGCTATGGAGGCTACGGAAAAGGTTATGGTGGCGGCTATGGCGGTTATGGTGGTGGCTATGGCAGCGGCTATGGTGGTCACGGAGGATACGGCAGTGGTGGTCACGGAGGATACGGCGGTGGTGGCTATGGAGGCTATGGAAAGGGCTACTCCAGTTACTAATAGAAACGAAACTAGATTACTTGGTAAGAATTGGGTGGACATTATGGGATGCTATGAAAATGATGCAGTTTCCAGTGTTTTTAATTATTCCTTTTTTCCCTTAAGATCTGCTTACATCGTCATTCATCGATGTCAGTTCCATTGTCTCAATGGCAGCTTGATGTCACAACCATTCTCCATTTTCTATTTATGTGAATTTTTCATTTGGTATTGATTTTATTTTCAACATCATCTGATACCCCATGTTCATCGGTCACACTCATTCATTTTAATAAAGTTCTGTCATTATTTTGCTTTCAAATCAATTGTGTTGGTTGACTCACTTATTTAGGTTTGCCATTTATACAAGTAATCTTTGATTGGTAAGGTAACCATAAACAACCTTACTTCTAAAATTTTAAGAGCTAAAAAGATTTAATGGCTATCGCTATTCAGTGCTTCAAATTTCAGAAAAATCAATTCGAAGTCTGTAGTTATCTTATTCAGAAAAATATATTGTTTGGATTTTATTTCGAGTCAAACTCTATACGCAATATTGGCCATGTTCAAATGTATTCCCCAATTTGAACAGATACATTTTACCAAGATTTATAAAAACACAAAAAATATGCCGGAAATATTTTATTTGCAAAATCATCTAATATTAATGGTCATCCCACAAGAATACGACCACATGCCAGTGATATACGTGTAAATCTACAGTGCATTTCCTGCAAATTTTATATTTTAAATGAGCAGAAAAACAACAATTATTTTGGGACAAATGTAGAAAAATTATTAGTGTTTATACAAAATCTTGCAATATTTTTTATTGTTGGGCCCTTTTATTTGACATTTGCTAGATGCAAATTTACAAAAAGGAGCCTGGCTACTAATTACTTTTTCTTATATTCAGTGTAGATTGAAAAAAACCATTTGCTTTAAAACTTACTGCAAAGTTCATCGACCATATCAACAAATTTCTTAACAACGTAAACCGATCATTAACAATTTCGCATTTATGGATTTACAGGTACATGTATACGAAAATTACAACGTCGATTCCTTATTTCTGATATCAGATCGCTTATCGGTGCTACGAATTTTATATTCCATGCAATTTGAAAGACTGGTAGGCCCTTTCGACGGTATAACTATTCGGAAACAAGATTCACACGTGAGCTAGGTCACTCTTCATGTATTCTTTTGGTTTTAAAATATAAAACGTTTATGAATTAAAATATTAAAATACAAGCCATCACGAAAAATAAACTATATTGTACATAGCAATTGTAGACGAGATTTTTAAACATGAATAACTAACATCAGTTAACACCAGTTCCAACAGATCGAGAGTCAGAGCTTTTATGAAATTATGATGGGAATACATAGAAGTCATTAATTAACGTATTATAGTTGCAACCGCATTCATCCCATAAATTGCACAAATACTGACAAGCGTTAACGGATGGCCCTGGTGAAACTGCAAAAGTTTTCATAATCTTATTTTCTTTGTACCAAACATTCGCGGTTGAATGACAGATTTGCATTAAAAACAAGCAGAACCAGGGCGAGAGGGATTTTGGAGTGGTCTATCAACATAAACTTAATTAATATACAGGTATTGGTAGAAAACACTGTAGTTGCAGTAGCTAATTGTCTTGTATACATAATTACATGCAATTTCGGACTCATTTTTAAAACAAGATTAGTTTATCCCAAGAAACGGATGCAAGTCAGCAACTGAAGCGTTGTTACAAAGGCTGGTTTCAAATCAGCAAGTTTTGCGAATGCTATTTCAGGTTACAAAATGGAAGTACAATGAACTCGTAAACCGAAAGCACTCATCGTATTCTCAAAACCAAATCAGATTTGACTCATAAAGGGAGGAGCACCTGATGTGACGTCAAGCATCAGAGGGCAGAAACATTTATACGCAATGTATGTGACATAATAGCGGTGTCACCCAATGTGCTGAAATCGTCACTGTTACGTCATTTCCATCCCTTACAAAACAATAGGTATATTTTCAAGGTATCCACCAGATATCAAGGTATCTTTAAGGTATCATTTTGGTATCTACATTTTACAACACTAAATGGATACCATAGAAGGTATCCCATTAGGTTTCCTGATAGGTTGACTTTGGATATACCTCAAAAATACCTTAAGTATATCCAAAGTATTTTTGAGGTATCTAGAAGGTATCTGTGTTTCTGGATACCTCAGAACTACCTATTTTGCACCAAATCACACTTAGAATCTACCTTCGAAGATGCCTACCTGAAACTAAATTGATACCTCAGAACACCTTACAAATACCTCCAAATTTGTGTCCAACTGATGGGTGACGTCATTTGATAAAGGCCTTACTTTGTCTGTTAAGAAAACTATTGTCATTTTTATAAGTTAAACCTGCATACCTTATCATGATTACAATCCTGAGTAATGCAATATCCTACATGTTTTTTGTAGGTCCCATCAATGGGAACCTTGTAAAGCTAAATATTAAAATTAAGTGACCCTTTGAGGTCAGCATTATATTTTAAAATTCAAATTGAGGAAGCTGATGTGTGCCAATGTAAATGAGGATTTTATCAGGAAGTCCGAAATCATTTTGGTACGGACAAATGACATGCAAGTGTACATGTATATGGGAAACAGGAACCCACATTTAAAAAGGCCAGAATTTCTTAAGTATGTTAACAAAAAAGTCTTTCACTTCCTAAATATACTCATAAGTTTCCATGCTTCAGGCTCAACTTTCGGTAAAAACAAGACAAAAATACAAATTACCGCATTTATATTCCAGAGATGTCAAATCTTGTAAACCCCAAAAAAAAATGTAAGGTCAAATTGTGCAGATAGGTAAGACTAAAATCAGGTCTCACCAGATAGGTCAAAATAAAACCTGAATATGGCATAAGATAAGGATAACTAGACATTATTGGACAATGCATAGTTGCATGCGACGATGAAATATCTTTCACTATCACCCTGCATGTTTGAATAGGGTTTTCATATTTGGAAATTTTTTCGGAAAATGTTGCACATATAGATCAATAAATAAGTTTGAAAAAGAATCTAACCATGATAACAACCACAATCAAATGTGATAGAATATTATATAATATATGTGTTCGTATATTTAGGATTAGATTAATTACCTTTTAACAGGTAAATATGACGTATGACCGACTTCCAAACTTGGCTCTCATTTTAATTAAAAAATACAATTAAGATTTCAGAGTAGTTAAAAAGGGTTATAGCAATACGTTATACAGTATGTACATGGTAGAGAATTGACAAAGTTTAACAGGCCACAAATAATTTTATATTTTATATTGGAAAGAATGTTTTGTAAAAATATATATTTATGTAAATTCTGTTGTTGTTGATTTGAATGATTGATGAAAGTTCGAAAACAAATTTAATTTTAAGCAAAATATTTATTATTGTAAAAATCTCATTGGTTTTTGTTGATATTAATTTTTGTAACAAATTTGAAAATGCAGATAAACTAATTGTAAAAGTTAAACCGTTTTGTTAATTAGTTGATGATTTGTTCGTTTTGACTCTATCGTAAGCTGGATTAATATCGCAACTATCCTGACTTAGCTAGAAAAACTACTTGTAGAAATACATCATAGACTTTCCAAATTAGAAAACAATTCAAACCGCATTTGCATGTATATCATTGAACATTTTTCTAGAGCTTCTCAGATCAGAACTGCAATATTCCTCATTCACGGTATTCAACGATATAATTTTCTGCCAAGTGTCCGTTTCAAATATATACTATGACTAAGGAAGTTTGTGTAAAACTATTTTCCTTGAACCATCAAAACAATTGAATTGTTGGAAATTCATCTCAAATCCATTCCTAGAGGCGCTTGTGTGCAAAGACACGCATGCCAAAAGCGAAACGTATAATTTTATGAGTGACAGGGGTGTTTCTGCTTCAATTAAAACTAGATTAAAAAATGAACCAATGCAGGATATTCCTATTCTTGTCGGCTTGTCAATTCAATTGAAAGAAAGGCATTCCTGGATTAATATCGTTTCCACAAGAACCCAATAAGTAAATGGGGCAAAACTTCTTTTCAATTCAGAGGGGCTTGTGATGTCGTGCAAAAAGTATCACCGAAAGTGACAGTAACAACATGCGAACAATTTAGTTGACAAAACAACAATTGAAACAACGATATGAAAAGGCCATAAAACTGCACGAAGGGAAAGTAAAAAATCATATTCATAATTGTACCATTATGAAAAGATATTACTCTTAAATTGTGATTATTTAGAGTGCACTTGTTGTTTCAACGTTTATACATTATAATGTCACACCATGTAAAGTTTGCCTCTGTTCATGGGCACCACGTGAGATATGAGAATTACCATAGCAACGATCCTCTGAGACAACTCTTCAAACAGTTATAATAAAAATGATTGGTTCGAAGTTTCAGTAAAAGTGAAAAACACACAAGTGAACAAACAGCAGTACAAGTTGTAGATACCTTTTTTGTTTTTGTATCTCTTACGAGTAACAATGAAATGTGAAAACGATAAATTACGATAAAATACAACAATTAGTTACATGTGCTATAGGTACAAGTTGACGATGAAGTGTAAATAAACACGTAACTTGTACAAAACAACAAACATGTAAATAATTATATAATTTTCATATCTAACTAGTTGTGGGATTCCACGCCCAAGTTAGGAAGTTCATTTGCTTTTAACGCTCTGTTAGAGACACTTCATGACGTTCGTTAACGGTACTAAGATTTATCATTGCACTTCAACAACAACAACATAACCGGTCCAGTGCTTTATCCCACTCAGACCACAAAGGGGTCAGTAGCAACACGAATATGGATGGAGGTTGTATTTCATCACGTACAGTTGGCCACCTAGGGGAAAGAGTCTTACATTGAAACAGAAATGGGTACAGGATGGTCATCTGCAACTTCCTCATGGCAAGACCGTTAGCCAACCTGTTTTCCGCCCCCTTGCCATGCCCGGAAGAGAGCAAAAAGGAAACACCAGGAAAAAAGACCTTAAGAAACACGTGGTTCACTGACGAATCACGATTCAGATGCCATCTTTAATAACCAACTATGTGCGGGAACACTGTTGCTTCTGCCTTGCTGACCATCTTCGTATATAAGGCAAATCAGGAGATTTTCATTGACAATTTGGATCAGTAAGGTGGAAGCTTCAGCAGCATCTCTGACGATTTATGCAAATAACTAAAAAATGAAGTTTGTGGTAAGTAAATGTGTTTCATTAACAAATGAGGTAAGGTTACCGTACCATTGTATTCATTTCAGCGGCTCCATATTTGAATAATTTGAATAAGTTTAATGAAACTTTAATTGATTTTAAATTCTTCTTTAATTGAGAAATTTTTAGATTTTTGTCATAAAATATATACGGCGTTTTGTGATCAAATATACATATATGTTCAACATGTATAAGTGCCAAAAGATAAATTAACAAGTTTGGTGGTCCAGACTCATTGTCACGTACACTCTAAACGGAAAAAGTACAAATGTTGAACCTTAAGGGTACAAATGCTTTGAAACTATATACACACCCTATGG